>JAPKLW010002431.1:62403-73833 GCA_026898455.1 Plectranthus barbatus
AGTTCAAGTAGAAGAGAAGTGCAATGCCTCACAAGATTCATCACAATCAAACTCGCAAATCCACAAAACATCAACACTTTGTAAGAATCAGAAAATCAGTAAACCATGGAAGACTCACAAGGGAAGTGTTTTCACTCATTCACTCAAGTGTTTAGGATAATATGAGAACACACAAAAGTCATGCAAATCAAGTTCTACCATAGGCTTGCAAATATTCTAAATCTCCACTGCAAATATGTGTACACAAGTCTAAGATCAGAAAGGACTTTATTCAAGGTTGTAATGTAGGCTTTTTAGTGAAAGGTAGGGAAATATTTGGCCAAGTGACTAAAATCAATCAAGTAATCCTCAATCAATCAAACCACTATCTATTGATGTCCACCCTTCTCCTATAATGTTCAACACAAACCAAGGCTCTTTTATTCACACATAATAATTTTTATTATTATTATTTTTTTCACATATCCTTTTATACTCTTAAACAATTTTGAATATTCATTTGAGCTTATAAGGACTAACAAACACATAAACACATTTTTTTTTCTTTTTCTAGAGCCCAACCTTATCTTTTGCTTTTACCCTTCTAATAATATCTTATCATTCCTCAAACAAATCCCAACCCATTCTCATAGACAAGAGTTGATTCCCCTATCATTTTCCAACTCATAGACAAAGAAAGAAAATTCTTAGGCTCAAAAGGGCTGACTAGGGATAAATGTTCAATTAGGACAGTGTATGGGATAAATAGGCTAAACAAAGATGGCCTAAAATTATTTCCTAAACCTGTGCACACTTAGCAGTCTTGAAAAAGAAACAAAGCAAGTTCTAGAGATACTCAATAATGCAGACACACTCACAATCGAAATCAAGGCTCAATTCTCACACTTGGGACAACAATTCTTCCATAGTAAACATCAAATCATCATCAACATCATGCCTTTGTAAGCTTCAAAACAAGTAATCATGCGGTTTTCTACATTCATAGGCATTCTTAACCACTATCACAATCAATGCATAATCAAGTCAATCAATTCAAATCTTGCATTCTTGCTAGGGTTATCTCATAGCCATGCAAATCTTCTCACAAAATCACAATTTTATTCAACAAATGCAATTTTTTTTTAAATAGGCAGAAATTTAAATGCAGAAAGCATTAAATAAAAGGGAAGAAATAGTTTCAACTCCAAGTCCTCCTCCCCCCAAACTTATTCGCTTGACAAGGAGAATAAGTTTGAAAATCAGACTAGGAGTGAAACTGTACCTCGCTATTGGTCTCAGACACCAACTTTTTATCCCGGAACCTTCAGAATTCGCTCGACGTGAGATTTTGGCTGCTGGCACTCCGCGTCGACCGACATGGGCTCTGCGTTGGTCGACGTGGAGCCTTCTTGTCGACTCTCCTCACTGGTCGAAGTGTTCCATGTCGAGCTGCCTGTGTCGACCGACGCCAGGTCTGCGTCGGTCAAAACAGACACTGTTCCGAATTTTTTTTTTTTGAAAATCAAACAGAAATAAACAATTTCGAAAACAAGGACATAAATTGAAAACAAATTGCAAAAAAAAAACAAAAATAACAGGAAATTGAAAAGAACGCAAGTAAAAATTGGGTTACCTCCCAACAAGTGCTTGATTTAACGTCGCAGCTCGACAATACCTCATCTTACCGAGGTGGTCGAGTCCAGACTCGTCGACCCCTTAAATCTATCATGAAGACCCGGCGGTTTTGAATGATGGTGGTATACTCGGAATGAGGCAGCTTAATTGCCGATTTCACTGCTTCATTTCCTCGTTCCCATCGGATGGCTTCTTCTTCTTCCTCCGGTGTCTCATCTCCTTCCTCTTCTTCTTCTTCAGTAGTCTTGATCTGGTTGCACTCTCCTTTCCTCTTGTTCTTGTCAATGCAGAAGGTAATAGACTCCTCATTCCCTCTCAATGTGATCTCCCCCTTCTTGCAGTCGATCAGGACACCAGCTGTGTCGAGGAACTCTCTTCCCAGGATCATCGGGGTGTTGGCATCTTCCTTCATGTCATGGATGACGAAATCTGCAGGGAAGATTAAATGGCCAACACGGATTAGAACATCTTCAACGATACCTTTAGGCTTGGACACAGATCGGTCCGCCATCTGGAGGGTAATTGTAGTGGCTCTCATCTCCCCAATCTCCAACTTCTTGCAGATGGACCAGGGCATCAGATTGATACTCGCCCCGGTGTCACAGAGTACATTCTTAAACTCTCTTCCTCCAATCTCGATAGGTATCGAGAAACAACCTGGATCCGATCTCTTGATGGGGATTTGCTTCTACAATAGGAGACTGCATTCCTCATGTATCTTCACTGTTTCATTCTCCAGGAACTGCTTCTTTTCACTCATCAACCTTCTGAGGAACTTCATGTATCCCGGTATCTCCCTGAGAGCTTCAATAAGAGGAATGTTAATATTCACTTTTTTTAAATTTTCAAAAAAGTTAGTAAATTTAGAATCTTCCCTTTTCTTTGCGAATCTCTGTGGGAAAGGCATTGGGGCAACCGGATCAGCTTTTCTTCCTTCCTTCTCCTTCTCTTTCTTGCCCAAGTTAGGGCTCTGTTTCGACCGAGATGCGGCTGTCTCGGCCGGGCTGCCTGCTGACATTTGTGTCGACCGTGATAGGCTCATCTCGGTCGCCATGGATCCTGCTGCGTCGACCATGCTGCTCTCCATTTCGCCCGGGCTGCAACCCTCCGCGTCGACCGGGATGGAATCCATCTCGGTCAAAACAGAGAGGTCCTGCGCGGGATTTTCCCCCTCTGTTTCAACTTCTTCTCCTTCTACATGGCTCGGACCTTCATACTTCCTTTTGGATCGCAGCGAAATTGCATTTATTGACTTCCCCTTCGCTGGATTTGTCTCTGTTGTGCTCGGAAGTTGCCCCGGCTTGTGCTGAGTACCCAAGGTAGTGGCTATCTGACTCAGTTGGGTGTCCATCATCTCCAAATGCTTTGTCATTACTTGCATGTGATTGGCCATCCCTTTGACTTCGTTCTCCACCTTGCCAAATCGGTTGTCCGAGCTCTTGATGAATTTCTCCAATGTCTCTTCCAGCACGGACTTCTTTCTCTCAATGATTTCTCCTCCTGTACCTACATCAAAACCAGATGGAGGGTGTTCTGCAGCAGAGGGGTTAGAATAAGAAAAACCAGGGTGAGATCGCCCATGGTTGTAGTGATACCCCTGATTACCTCGGTAGTTATTGTGATAACCACCGCCAATGTAGTTCACCTCCGAATTCGCAGCTCCAGATGAACTGCTTGCACTCCGGTTGATGTAGTCAGCCTCCACCGGAACAATGGCCATGCTCGGCTCTGCAACAACTGTAGCTTTTGTCGTGCCCAACTTTTCAATCTCTTCCCGGAGCTTTTTCACCTCAGCAACCACATCAAACTCCGGCTTTGTCTCCACTGCTTTGATAGGCATCTGTCTCTCAGTCGGCCACTGGTGGCTGTTTAGGGCCATGTCTGCCAACAGCCTCATACTCTCTACACCACTCTTCTTCATCAGGATCCCGCCGGCTGATGCATCCACCATCTCCTTCATGTGAGGATTCAGACCCTCATAGAAATGGCAAACATGCATCTCGAGATCGATTCCATGTCCGGGGCAGAGTCGTAGGAGCTCCTTGTATCGTTTCCAAGCTTCATGCAGGGATTCATCATAGAGCTGCTTGAATGTAGTGATAGCAGCTTTCCTCTTCAACAGCAGGCTCGGTGGGAAGTAGTTGGTGAGGAATTCTGCTCGAAGCTCCTCCCATGTCCCAATTTGGCTTTTGTCAAGCCCAGCATACCAAGACCTGGCCTCGTCTCTGAGGGAGAATGCGAACAACCTCATCCTGATGACGTCCTGGGGGACTCCATTTTGCTTCACCGTGTCGCACACCTCGATGAACAGATTGAGGTAGGCGTATGGATCTTCGACGACTCTCCCCCCAAACTGATTCTGCTGCACCATCTGTATCAGCCCTGTGTGCAGCTTAAAGTTGTTGGCGTTGATGCCAACTCTGAATCCAGCCTCTTCCTGCTGTGGTAAAAAACTGTCCAAGATGGACCTCTGCGACACCACTATCTGCCTGTTGTTCAGTTCTGCCAGTCTCGCGGCTTGCTCCGCCTGGGTGGCTTGGGCTGCAAGAAGTTGCGCCCTCAGTTGTTGCACATCATTGACAAACTGCCTCTGCTCCTCCGGTGTCAGATTCTGAAGAGGGGCTTCTTGATTTACTTCCATCTCAAAGTTCAATCTTTTTCCTTTCTTTTTGTTCTTCCTGCTGGCGGCTTCGATCTCTGGTATGAAAGCCTCGAGTGTTTTTCCCTTGTTCCGCGTGTTCATGCACCTGCGCAGCAGCCAAGGCAAAAATCAGTGCACGTTGACCGACATAGAGAGTGTGTCGATCGACGTGAAAGAATCTTCTCGTTGATCGATGCGACACGTGTGTCGGTCGAAACAGAACTCAAACACAAACACACACACACGAACAGGAATTTAAATAATAAAAAAAACTCAATCCAATTAATCTTCAAATAAATTAGTAACAAGATAAAATCTGACACTTCCCCGGCAACGACGCCAATTTGATCACTGCAAATTTCGCAGATTAATTGCAAACACAGTGGCAAATAAATTTATAAATACCCAAAGGTAGTCGAACCCAGAGGAAATGTACAATGAAAATATCTCATGTACTAACTATAGTTCTCATATTTTATTGTTTGAGTAAACATATTTTTGGGTTTTGGTTTTGGAAAATAAAGATGACAAAACGGAATTTAAAGGGGTTTTAAAAAACAAATTAAAGAACACAGATTCTAGGGCAAATAATCAATCAGAATACATGCCAAATCAATCAACTCTACAATGGTGGGAAATCAAATTAATGTATTAAAATTCCTTTGTCGGGCAATTTTAACCTAGGTTACTATCATGTGATTGTATATGCTTGGTCGGCCTCAAGAACACAATAATAATCAACCTGAATAAAAATATAAGATTTAATCCCTACAATTAATTACTCTTCCTTTTGAGACAAAAAACCAATTGTATTCAAATTCCTCTTCCTATTATTAATCTTCTCCTCTCGGTCTTTCGATTAACAATTATGAGTAAAGAACCAATTTCATCTCTCGATCCATCATCAATCCTAAATTCTATCAATTAAATCAGGAATTGAAACCATGCAATTTGAGTTGATCAATCTAACATGCAAACATGATTAATTACACATAGCCCTAGAACCCGCAAGGGTTTCTAGCCACTCATGATGAATAGAAATCCAAGAAACATATTATTAAATTGCATAATAAAAACTTACAATGAAAAATAAAGATTGAATCCTCTCCGAAGCAATGAAATCTCCAAGAGAAAACTAAATGTAAAACATAAACTAAAGGAGAGGAACTAAAACTAAAGAGTGCTGCCTTGGGTTGTAAAAGCTTCTCAAAACTCGAGCAAAACAAGTATTTATTGAGGTAGAGGTGTATAAATTGGGATCTAGGGCCAAAAATATGATTTAGCCATAAAAATCTCAAAATTCCCTTTTCTGGGCCCGTTTCGGTCGACGTAGGGTTCATCTTGGTCGATGCGGAATTCCTTGCGTCGGTCGATGTGGTCTTAATTTCGGTCGAGACAGAGACGTCTTCCCTCTTGCGATCCTTCTGCGCAGTCTCACGATTTTGGCCATAACTTTCACTCCCGAACTCTGATTGACCCGATTCCAGTTGCGTTGGAAAGCTAACTCAAAGATCTTTCCATCCATTTGATCCATTAGCTCGGATTCCATCTGTGGAAGAAGTCATGACTGTTCCATTGAACATCTGCTGCTTTCGGTACGGGTTTCCATTGGATTTGACTTAAAACCTGCGAAAATACACCATGGCAAGCATCATACCCCATAAACTTGACTCATGCTCGATTATTAACTAAAACTCAAGTAAAAGCAAGAAAACAATAAGAAAACAATGTGATAAGTGAGGAAAAATACGAGCTTATCAGGTGCCATCAGTCATTTTCTTACTCACGATTTCTCTCATGAGATTGAACCTGACGGCTCTATCAGTTTTCCAATAGGTTGCCTCCAGACTCGTCATGATTTCATAGGCATCCCTATGGTGCTAATGATGCTGCTGTAAGACTTTCGATATAGTGGTCATCATGTAGCACTTGACTACATTGTTCGATTTCTTCCACTTGTTATAAAAGTCTATATCCATTTGATTGGATTCAGCAGTTGGCACTTCGGGACGAAGTACTTGCAGAACGAACATATGTTCTTCTGCAATAAGGAGGTACTCGAGATTACGCTTCCAATCCAGGAAGTTTGGACCAGTTAGAGTGTTTTGTGCGAGAATATTGATGACATTAGACATAGACATATCTGAAATAATAAAGAATCTTAAATAAGAACATACACGTAGAACTTCCAAAACAAATGCATTGAAAACCTTTTAATAAATCAAATACAAATATTTTCCACTAATTGCCCAAGAGTTCCCACCGCAAGCTACACTCGTAGACGTTTACGATGTCACCCTCAACCAGAACTGCGGGTTTTAAGCCCCAATCCATTTAATTTCACTACCATGTCAGGAAGCTTTTGACACTAGAAATTAATAATTAGTGAAAACCTTAGACCAAGCCATCTCTCAAGAACAGGGATGCAATTCTTGCATTATATTCTAAGATGCTTCTAAGCAATTAACCACAAATTTAACTCCGGCCAAAAGAGACAGTTTAGCATGGCACGTAACCATACCGCACAGCCCTTAAAGCTTTTGTTATCTATAATTTAAATCAATCCTAGAATACTTGTGAAAGAGATCTACGCAAGCTACACTCGTAGACGTTTACGCAAAACCCTCCCACTATTCACATGATTTAAATTGTTTGTCTAGAAATCCCAACAACCGTACCCATGCACCTCTAGGAACTAGCAAGCTACACTCGTAGACGTTTACTAGAACGAGAGATACACTTAGAGCCTAGGACCGCTTTGTGGAGGTCTATTGATTTTAATTAAAAAATCCGCTTAGTATTTTTCTTTTAAAAGGTTTCTTATATGCGCACACATAATTTCTTTGTTATTATATTTTCCAAATTTTTGCATGTAATTAAACAAGCCCAAAAATTCCCAAAATATAATCCAACAAAAGAAATTAATCACATAAGCATGCTTGGAAACTGTCAATAATAAAAGCGATAAAAACATGTTTTTCCTATTATCTACAGATGCTTAAATAGCGCACATAATAAATCACATATCATACGAGGACAATGAAGGCAAACAAAAATTCATCGTGGCCCCACAAAAATAGAAAAATAAATTCTATCTATTACTATTTGAAATTTGAATCTATTTGGATAGATACAAATCTTTTCAAATCTTCAAGGGCCTCCAAATCTTCAACCACAAAATCTTTTGGGATTTAGGCCTTTGTGATCTGATGATTTTCCCTAACTCTAATGCAAACCCTAGGGTTTACACAGGATTGCACAAACCACCTAAACACGACCCACCGCGATGGGACAGCATCAGCTGACGGCGACTACCGCCGCCGCCGCCAGCCGACCACCACCGGACCACCGCCGCCCTGCGCTGCCGCGCGCCATGGCCGACCGCTGCCCGCACGTGCCGCACGCGCTGCTCGCACCCCCGGCCGCGCGCCTGCCGCGTGGTGCGCCGTCGCCCACCGTCGGCCGTGCATCAGCTCCGTCTTCGTTCTTCGTCCTCGACCCGTCCAATTACATAATTTTGAAAAATAAAATTACCGAATCTATTCTATTACAATTTTTCAAAATCTACACTAATCACGGATTTTCTCGTGATTTTACATAATTAATTCAGCCCTACACGGATAAACCACCGCGGGCTGAATTACACGGGTTGCCACGAGGAACAAAAACCAACATCCACAAAACAATAAATTCATACATGCATATCGAATTTAATTATGCACAAAAGAGCCATAAATCAGGAACCTGGCTCTGATACCAATTGTTGGGTTTTCCCGTGAACCGAATCACCAAAACCAATTTGAACCGGATCGATTTATGGATATTGTGCACAATAAAATATACAATAAAACCTAGCATACTCCTATGAATTTAATTCTCAGATTTGTGGATTGAGGGATTACCGTAACTCCGTAGTGTCTGATCCGATCTTTTGCGTTTGAATTTCCAACTTCAATTAAACCACGCAATTTCGATTTAATCTGCGGAAACAGAAATTAGAATACTAATTTCTAGAAAATCAAAATTAAAGAAAGAAAAAGAAATCTGTTCTTCAGATTAGATCTTCAGATCTGTATCCCGGTGCGTTCAGATCTGCTACTGGTGAGGATTCCACAGATCTGTGCTTTGAGTTGGAATGATCATACAGCGTGTAGTAGATCGCAGAAGACAGTATGATCACTTGACCTAGTGAGACATAAACTTGATCATAGACGAGACAACGTATGAGGATACGTCTGTCCGGATGGCTGCGACATTGTCAGAATAAGTAGTCTGTCTTGGTTACTTGACATGCTGGTACGCAAGGGTGATTGATGGATCGCAGTGAGATGTATTCGACTGTCTGACATCAACGAATACAAGATCTCGATATTGATTGAGTCCAAAACCTAACGAAGGTTCAGGGGTTTGCACTGGTTGACTGTTGCTTTGAATTGCCATGGTGGAGAGCCTGAGTAACGTGCTCGTATATTCGCATCTTGGGTAACAGCAGTTCCTGTAGTACCGCCTGAGACTGGGTTTAGGTAACCATATCCGAGTAATAGGATGGGGACATTCCCTGAGGAGCTCAATGACATTCATCGTGCCAAAGTCCTGCAGGGTGATTAAGTTCAGGCACGAGTGATAAGGATTGAGTGGTACTACTCAGGAATAATAAGATATTAATTAATTGTAGATAGAGCTTGTCAGAAGCTCCGATTAATTAATGAATGTCCGGTAACCTTAAATATGGGGATTCTCAATTAATGCAGCCCGTTCTCATAACGTGGTAATAAAGGGGTAGGCCAGTATTAATTCTGTGGTGAAAAAGAATTAATATTAATTAATTAATTATTTCGTGGGTTGTGGACATGGAAATTAATTAATTTGTAGGCCCACTCTATTTTTTGAATTAGGTCCCAGGTTTGGCCCAAGTAATATATGCTGAATGGAGCCCAGTAGCCCATTAGGGATAAAACCCTAGGTCTATAAATAGACCCCTCTCTCTCTGAAACCCTAGCCACCTTGATCATAACTCAAATAAGTCAAAACCCTTGGGAGAGAGAGAGCTGGGCGGTGCACCTGTAGAGGGAGGAGAAGGAATTTTTCGCCTCTAGCCTACATCACAGATCTGTGGAATCCTCACCAGTAGTAGATCTGAACAACATTGGGACACAACTCTGAAGATCTAATTTCTGTTTCCACAGATTTAATTAATATCGCGTGGTTGATTTAAGTTTTGGAATTCAAACGCGAAAGATCAGTTCAGAATTGATGGAGTTTAGGTAAACTCGATAATCCACAAATCGCATTAAATTCATAGGAGCATGCTAGGTTTTTGTGAATTTAGATTATATGCAATATCCATAAATCGATCCGATTCACATGGGTTTTTGTGATTCGGTTCACTGAAAATCCCTACAGTTGATGCCTCAATATCGGATTATTTTTCACATCATTAATCACATGATCGTTGGTAATCTTTTAGAGAATCATGAGTTCTCTCGTCTGGAAGGCGATGATGGCCTTCGTTGACGAAGGAAATGTTTACTGGGCTTCCTTCATTTTTTAACAAAGTGCGATATTCCTTTGAGAATGTGCCTTACACCCCAATTCCTTTTGGAATGCATTGATTTGGCTTCTCGAACAAGAGGTCCCATCTCTCCTCTTAGGTTGGCCCGGTATTGAGGATTCTGACTATTATCCTCCACATCGTCATCTTCATGAGTTGTTGAGTTATTAGAATCATGCTATGTACTTGCTAATCTTCTTTCCTTCAGTTGTAATGTACTTCGTCTTCTTTTGACTGAAATCTAAATCACAATTTCAGTTTCCAATCTTAACAAGTGTACAACTGAACTGAGTTGATCTCTAATACACTTGTCATGACTTTATGTTCCACTCAGATGTTGACTAAATGTAGGGATGACTTGTCTCTCAAATTCATCTTAATGAATGAGCTATTATTTTCCCCGTGTCTTCAACAAACTACAAACATTTACAAACTGTAACTGACTTAATCACTATCTCTAACATGTATAGTTTGACAGTTTTTGAATCAATCAATTATCATCTCATTCTCTTGAGATTCCATCAAACTCCAAAAGACCTAGTTTGATGCATAGCTCTTTGAAACGAGCCTCAGGTAGCGGTTTGGTAAATATATCTGCTAACTGGTCTTCAGTTCTAATATATTCCACCGAGACATATTCCTTCTCAATATGATCTCGAATGAAATGATGATGAATAACGATGTGCTTCGTCCTGGAATGTAGAACTGGATTCTTCGAAATAGAAACTGCGTTGTTGTTATCACAGTAGATAGGAACACATCCAGTGTCTACTCCATAATCCTTAAGCTGCTGCTTTATCCAAAGCACTTGAGCACAACAGCTGGCTGCTGCTACATACTCTGCCTCTGTGGTCGATGCAGCCACGGAATATTGTTTCTTGTTGAACCAGCTGATCAGTTTATGTCCTAAAAACTGACAGGTTCTACTTGTGCTCTTTCTGTTAATTCTGCAGCCTCCAAAATCTGAATCAGGGAATCCATTTAACATGATTCCATCAGTTTTGGGGTACCAGATACCCAGAGACTCTGTACTCTTAATGTATCTCACAATCCTCTTTGCCGCTTCCATGTGGGGTTTCTTGGATTAGCCTGGAATCTTGCACATAATCCCATGGCATAAGATATATCAGGTCGGTTGGCAGTTAGATACAATAGAGACCCAATTATTCCTCTATAAGCTGTTGGATTGATAGGTTCTCCTTCTTCATCGAGAGTGATCTGAGAACTGCTGCTCATAGGAATCCTTAGTGACTTTGTCTTCTCCGGACAAAATTTGTTGATTAGGTCTTGATTGTACTTCTTCTTACTTATAAAGACCCCTTCGTCCGATTGATCAACTTCCAAACCAAGAAAGTATGTCATCTTGCCCATCATACTCATCTCAAATTTATTCTGCATCAGCTGGGCAAACTTCTCACATAACTTGGTATTTTTTCTTCCGAAGATGATGTCGTCTACATAGATCTGAATGATGCGGCTAAAAGTTCAATGGAATTAAACTCTCAACCTCACAAAGAATAAAATATCAAATCCAGGTTCTTCTCCATTTCGCCTGCTAGAGTACCGGGATACTACGGCAAAGATCTTATAGCTAGGCAAAATTAATCGTTGAGTAGTTATTTAT
>JAPKLW010002431.1:73843-88386 GCA_026898455.1 Plectranthus barbatus
GTTCTTCAAATAACCGCCTCTTCCCCTTTTATAGGCAAGCAATCAGGGCCTCGGATCGCCCGGTCGAAGTTTGGCTCGCTCGGGCCATCAATAATCGCCAAAATCACCCAAAAACCGACTTGGCTCGGCCAAGCAAGGCTTGGCTCGACCGAGCCAAGTCTCTGTCCGCTCGTGCTCGACTGGTCCTCCACTTGCTCGGCCGGTCGAGCCCTCTGAAGGCCCCGCTCGGCCAGTCCTGCACCCGCTCGGCCGGTCCTGCACCCGCTCGGCCGGTCGAGCTCTCCAAACTCCTAAACACGTGCGATTTTCCTCCAAAACTCCACCAAAATTGCTCGTTTATGCCCAAAATCTATCCTACACACATCAAACACACAAAACACAAAAACACAACCAAAATACGACAAAAACATATGATACGGGAGTAAAATATCCACAAACAAGCATGTACACATATCAAAATATAGGTCATTTTACGCACGTATCACTGAACAAGTAGGATGTCCTCTCCATCCTTTATCTTGAATAGTGTTCGATCTATAGCACCCTTTTCAAATCCACTTTTGAGCAGAAACTGTGAGAGAGTTTCATACCATGCTCTAGGTGCTTGCTTTAATCCATATAAAGCTTTTCTCAGCTTGTAGACTTGATTTCCTTGCTTGAAACCTGGAGGTTGTTCCACGTAGACTTCTTCCATTAATTCGCCGTTGAGGAAAGCACTCTTCACATCCATCTGAAGAATTGTGAAGTTGTGGTAGGCTGCATACGCTAGGAATAGTCGAATGGTTTCCAGTCTGGCGACTGACTCAAATGTCTCATCAAAGTCTATTCCTTCACATTGTGTGTATCCCTTTGCAACCAGTCTTTCCTTATTTTGAACATCTCTTTTATTCTTGAAGACCCACTTGGTACCAATCACAGACTGATGTGTAGGTCGATCCATCAGATATCACACATTGTTGCGAGTGAGCTCATTTAGTTCTTCCTGCATCACATTTATCCAGTCTGTTGATTGAAGAGCTTCTGTGATCTTCACTGGTTCGATCTGAGATAAGAAGCAAGACATCAATGTTGTGCCTTGTCTGGTTCGAACAGGATTTCCAATGTCATTTAGGATGGCTTCTTTGGGATGATCTCTTAGCCAATTAGGCTTCTTCACAGGTATGGCTTCAACACGAGCAGCTGGGTTCTCAGAAGCTTCAGGATGTTCCTCTTGAGATGGTTCATTTCCACATTCTAGAATTGTTTCTTCTTCTTCTTCTTCTTCTTCTTCTTCTTCTTCTTCTTCTTCTTATTCTTCAGAAACTCCTTCATCTCCTTGTTCTGGAACACCTTCATCTCTTTGTCCATAATCAGCATCTGGACTCTGAATAGCAGATGGCTCGGCATCTGAGTCTGCTTCCTTAGCATCCTCAAGGTCGACTTTCTTTGTATGAGCTTGCTCTGCTTCCAAGACCGTCTTCTGTACTTCATGGGGCTTCTTTTCACCTGAATCTTCAATGTTTGTGGTCTTGAAGGCCTCAGTGATGACATTTGCGTCATCGGCCCTATCGGTTTCTTGGAGTTCAGCAGAGGCAACTAGAGTCTTGGGGATATCATTCATAGATCTAGTCAGAGGAACTGTTTGGTTATGATCAAGATCACTCGTAGGTTCCTTATTGACATCCTTGATCTCTTGATTCCCTAGACTCAGTTCTTGAAGTGTCCTGCGCACTAAAGTAGCTTCATAAAAAACAACATGACATGTTATTTCCACAAGCTGGGTTGTGTTGTTGAATACCCTATATCCCTTATATGAATGATGTCCATACCCGAGGAACACACCTTCATCAGCCTTTGGGCTGAAGGTATTCAACTTAAACTTCCCATTATTGTGAATATAACATGGAGAACCAAAAGCACGAAGATGAGCTATAGAAGGCTTACAACCATTGTAGATCTCGTAGAGAGTCTTGTGCAGCCGCGTATTGAATGCACTTCTATTCTGTGTGTAACAGGCTGTAATCAAGGCTTCTCCCCAAAATCCTTTTCCAAGGTCGGTATCGGCCATCATGGTTCTCACTACTTCTTTGAGTGTTCTGTTTCTTCGCTCTGCAAGACCATTTTTTTAGGATTTCTTGGGGCAGACTTCTCATGTCCGGTTCCAATTTCAGCACAGAAGTCCATAGAGGTCCATTGCAAAATTATGTCCCATTGTCTAATTTTATCCTCTTAACTTTCACTCCTTTTGTCATTCTGAAGGTGTGTGGTCAGTTCTGGTAGCTGAACTTTGACTTCGTCCTTGGATTTGAGCAACCCTACCCACGTGTATCTTGAGTAATCATCAACAACCACCAATGTATATCTTCTTTTCCCAGTTGTGGGTGGGGTAATTGGACCAAACAGATCCATGTGGAGCAGTTCCAAGATCCTTTCAGTGCTTGCTGTAACTAGTCTATTCTTGAAGGAGGCTTTCGTTTATTTTCTAAGCTGGCATGATTTACACACTTCTTCTTTCTGGAACTTCTTCTGTGACAGTCCTTCAACTAGATTATGCTTCGCCAGATGTCGGATTGAGTTGAAGTTCAAATGGCTTAGTCTCTTGTGCCACAACCAGTTTACTCCTTCTGAGGAGCTGAGTGCTATGAGGCATGTCCCTCTTTCTCCACTCGACCAATCTACAATATAGAGACCTCCTCTCCTGATTCCTCTGATTATGGTCTTGTGCGTCACTTTGTCTATTATGTGGCATTCTGATTCTTCAAATCTGACAATATATTCACTTTCACTCAGTTGGCTTATACTAAGAAGATTGTGCTTCAGATTGGTGACCAAAGATACGTTCTAAATGATAATTTTGTTGTGCTCCACGCATTCTTTCCCAATCACTTGTCCCGTGGCCTTGTTCCCAAAACTGATTGATGCTCCTTCGTACATATTAAGGTTCTTGATTAGATCTTTTTTCTTATCATGTGAGTCGAGCATCCGCTGTCTAATATCCATGTTTTTGCCTTCTTTCGAGAACTCGGTCCCTGCAACACAGAAAATTTATTTAGGTCCCCGCATCCTTTCGGGTCCTGCAAGGTCAGTCATGTGGATCCAAACTTTTGGTATCCACACTTGTTTCACTCTTACAGTTCGTGAAACTAAATCACTCTTCTGTGATTGATCTACCTTTCTTCTAGGAAAGTGTGTGCTGTGTGAATGCGTGTAGGGAAGGATTGTGGTGTGTGAACTCTTCCTGAATTGACTATTCTAGAAAGAGTCTCGAGAAACTGTTCTCAGGTGTGTAGCCATCAAAGTTTTTTTTAGAGTAAAACAGTCTCGACTCAGGCCTCGAATAGGTGTTTATAATAGAACTGTGGTCTATCATAGCTTCTCGGATTTCTATCCGGTTGTTGAACAGACTTCCTTGCAATATTTACATGTTGCTTAGTCATTTTTGTTGGTAAAACTAGATTCCTTGCATAAGGAACATTATGCTTATCCAGTTTACAAAGGAGGTCAGTTTTCTTCTCGACAGTTTGCTTATGCAGTTTTTGAACTGTGTTAGCATTCTGCTGAGATGCCAGTTTTGAGTCAATTTTTTACCAACATTTGGACTTGACATTCTGATTGACTGGCTTCTTGGAATTGACCTAACCCTTTTCCAACATAGTGCATGAACTGAGTTTTGCTTTGACAAAACTTAAGTGAGTTTTCTCAGTTCCTGAAATGGATGCATGATTGCTCAAGACTTCCTTTTCATTATGGCATTCCATAAATCCAAGTCCGAATTTATCGGATGGTGGTCTTTGAACTCTCAAGATCTCTTTTAATTATCTTGAACTCTTCTTAAAAGAACTATCACACTTAACAGGTTCAAGTTTATTTAGAGAATCGCGCTCTTTTGAAACATTTTCAAAATCTTTAAAAAGTTTAACATGTTCTTCTCTTAAATAATTCAGTTTCTCGCTGAGTGACCTCGTTCTTTTGACTTCATTGTTCAAAACTAAAATTTGTGATTTCAGTGAGACATTTTCACTAATTAATGTATCTTTAATTTCATGAAAATTCTCAAACTCTTTAATAATTTTTTCAAGTGAAATATCCTCTGAGCTTGAATGAGAAGGTTCATAGTTATCATCAAAACAAATAGATGTACTATATGAGGGAATATTAGTTGTAACCAATATTTCACGGTTTGAAGCGCTCTCTTCTTCATCGGTAACGTCTCCGTTAATGGATGCCATGAAGGCTAGGAATGCTTCCTCATCTTTTTCATCCTCAGACGTATAGTAGCCATCATCATGGTCCGGTACATCTGGCACTTCGGTTCTTGTGAGCATTGCTTGGGCAACAGCTTTGGATGCTCTCCTTTCGAACACCTTCTTCAATCTGTCTCTCTCCTCTTGAGAGACTAGAGGGCATTCATACTTCAGATGATCTGGAGAGTTGCACTCGTAACATGTGCGTGACTTTCTTTTTGTGGACCTTTATTCACTGGACTGTGCTTCCTTTTCCTTTCCTTTTGCCTTTTCGAGAAGTATGGTCAGGTTCTTCAACTATTCTTCCAGTTTGGCAACTGACAGTTAAGTTTCCTTCTTCTGAACTGTGTTGGAGGTGTCTTTCACTGGTGAGGATTGATAGGCAGTTTTCTCGAAGTAAACTGGCCTTTTTGAACGCCTTTGGAAGTCTCTCTTCATGAAGAATGTTGCGTCACCATCAGCTGTTGAATTTGGAGTTCGAACAGCTTCATTTCTGTTCACCATCTGAATGTCCCATTCATGGGCTTGGAGTTCGGCGAACAATTCTTTGGTGGTCATTTTGGAGAGATCCATGGTCTTCAAACTGGTGGTTTTAACAAACTAATCTTCCTTCGGCAATCTTGAAAGAATTTTGGCATTCATATCGGCCACTTTTTCTTCTCTTTCAAGATTCTTCATTTCACTGACGATGGCATTAAACCTTGCTTCCATCGATTTGATTGTCTCGCCAGGTAGCATCTGGAAGGATTCATATTTCTCCATGGCGACCTGATTCTTATTTCGTTTCATCGCTTCTATTTCTTTAGTGACGTCGTTGATCCAATCCCAAAGTTCCTTGACCATGTTGTTCTCTACGGCTACGTCCTGGAGGGAATCTGGGAGGGATTGTATGATCATTTCCTGTGCGATGAGATCGACCTGATGACGTTTCTTGTCCTCAAATGTCCAGTCCTCCATTGGTTTATCTATCATCTCGACACCGCCTAGATTCTCTCCTGCCACAAGGTGAACTTTAAAAATCTGAATCTTCAGAGGTCCATTCTTCAGAACTTCATCCATCTCTGGATGTTGGACTTTTAGTTGAATGAGGCACCTTTTCTTCCATACTTCAAACTTCTCTGGGTTGTACTTGGGATGGCTTGGATAACTCATCATTATCTTAAGATAATCTGCTCGCTAATCACACTAGACAAATAATTAGAGTGTAAGGAAGTACAAATCCGGCCTTAAATGACTCAAGAACAGGATAGTCTAGAAAGACCGACCTGCGCTGATACCACTTGTTGGTCCCAGATCAGAGTACATATAATGTGCAGTGGAAGTATTAAAACAGTTAAATACACTCTAATTCGCAGGCATTTCAGTTTCTTATTAACTCAGTTTATATGTGACAGTTTTCGAAACACAGTTTATGTTATCCAGCAGTTTGGATTAAAAGTTTTATAGTTATAGGGAATTAACAGTTATACACTTCAACACTTCAAGACAAGTGTTGAAGGTTTCAAGTTATAATCGAAAACTGTAAGATACGCAAAGTAAATAAAAACTATAAACGACATAGGATATTTATAGTGGTTCGGAGCCTTAAGTCCTACGTCCACTCTTCGGATATCAGATCTAGAAATTCACTAAGTTATGAGATACAATCCTCACGATCTATAGCCAGTTGCTATAGAGACCTCCATCCACAGCACAATGGATCACTCGCCCAGGTAGTTGTACTTCACTCCTTCTTCAGTTAGTCGAAGGCTCTGCGTCTTCTTTGTGAACTGGCAGTCGTCAAAGATGGACTGAGGACAAATCTCCATTTTCCTTCTCCAATAGAATGGATGGTAGAGTTCTTCCCAGAATGTTCATTGGTTATTAGTTTCCCGTAATAACCTTCTCTTACTTTGCAAGATCAGGCTGCTGTGTTCTTACTCTGAAAGTAAGAATACCAAGTCAATAGATTTAGTCAGCAGACTTAATCCTCGTGTACCCAAGGTCACATGGTGAATCTCCAAGGATTCTTTAAGTAATTAATGCATCGTGTTCAATAAATGAACCACAGTGCTAATGCCTTCTCGCTTGAGAGCGTTTAATGCTTGAGCTTTAATTTCAGCAAAGAGGCAAGAGTAAATGTGTCGGAGATTCAAAGATACAAATGTTTTTCTGTCTCTGTTGTTCCTGCTATTTATAGGTTGGAAACCAGAAAAAAGCTGGTAGAGACATTTTGAAGGATGTCCAACCATAGTCCATCCTTCTCTGAAAAAGTCGTCTGCTTCTCTGCTTTTTCTACTACACTGTCCCTGTTTGCAGGGTAGTTTGTACTTGATGTGTCAGACGCTGAACAACGTTGTATGCCAGTCGCAACTGAATGTCTGACTGTCTTATATCATTGACTTCCTTAGAGTTCTTCTGCGACTGATTGACATCTTGCTATGTACGCATTCCTTGACGCAAAACTGTCCTGGTCTGAAACTGTGAGCATCTCTCCACAGTTTCTTTGTAAACACTGTATCCTTAGTTTTCCTTGAATATCCAAGCCTCGACAAGAAAAACTATCTGCGCAGTTTTTCGCACCCTTTGCCCTGCTATGCTTTTCTTCGTCCTTTATGTTCGACAGTTATCTCGTCTGAATGGCGTCTTCTTCAAAACTGTTCCACAGTTTTGACAGATCTCTTCTCCTAGACTATTACAACTCGATCATCCTATATAAGGATTACATGAGGTAATAACTCTAAGACATAGACTTTGGTATATAGTTTTGACACATCAAAACATCAAGTTAAGGTGGGATTTCTACATTAACACCTAAAATTTCTCAATCTTAAAACGAAGACTTCCACCATCGACAATCCCGAGGGCAAAGTCAACATTAGAAGATAATTTTTTTTTAAAAAATTTTAAATCTGGGGGCGATAGGCAATTACTTGATCGGTAGGTGACTTCTACTTTTTTTAGAGTCATAAATCACTTATGAAATCATTTGATGTCACTTGGAAGCATCTAATCTGATTGGATATCTATCCAATTATTTGGTACTATTTGACAACATTTGATTGGATGGTTAAATTTCATAGATAATAAAGTTATATAATAAATATATATGTAATGAATAATTCAAAATAATATATATATATATATATATATCAAAATTCATATTATTTTTCTCTATAAATAGAACTCAATATTGATATGTTTTCACACCTAAATCTAAACTTGTTATTCTCCACACATTTCTTATCACATTATTTAGCTCCAATGTATTTTCAAGCATTGGAAGTTATGAATACAAATAATCTGAACTAATTTTTCAATTCCCAAAATTATCCGAATTCTGAAAATCATCCAACCTACCAAAATCTTCCATACTCCGAAGATCATCCAACCTCACAAAATTATTTAAATTTTCTTTAATTATTTATATTCAAGTCTTGTAATGTCTATTTCTTTATTTATCTAAACAAAAACTTTTTAAAGTGTGAAATACTGATTTCAATACAATTGTAAATTTAAAATATAAATTATATATATATATATATGAAGTGGATCACATGCTAAAATCTTTGGTAATTCGGGTACTTTGTGGTAATTCCTGATGTGAAATATTTAACTTTATCGAAATTAAATATTACCAACTTAATCTACGCGAAGAGTAGATGATCGTGGTATATTTGTTTTCTCAAATCCAAATTCCGGTGAGTGAGAAATGAGTCCACGAAGTGACACAGTTGGTGGAATTATTACATGAAGTGAACATGTAATAAATGAAGTATCCCACATTGTTTAATTAAAGTAATTAATCTATGTTCAAATACATTTATGGTTGAGGTGTATAATAACCAAGTGTGCAATGTATGTGGCACCTGGTGGCGTCCTCGCGCGCCGCCGCTCGCCTCACCCCGCCGAGGCCGGCCGAGCGCTCGCGCCCGTGACCCAAGCCCCGAGCCCCGAGCCCCGACCCCAACCCCGGTCTCGGTTCTTGGCAATTGGTCTTTGGGTGGTCTTTGGGCTCTTGGGTCCTTGGTTTGGCTTGGTCCGCGGTGCCTTATCTTTTTGGGCACTTGAAGTCAGCCTGCGGGCTCGACACATGGACGGTCGACGTGGCTAGACCAGTCGATGTGGTGCACACGTTGCATGTGACGTGGTTGATGAGTCATCCACGTGTTGCAATTGAGTGTGGCACATTTTGCACTTGTTGAAATTGCATTCAAACTTGTAACCGCTCCAGCCTTTGATTGCAGCGTCGGTTATGCCCCGTATCTCATGCCTGTAACGACTCAGCCTTAATGGAAGAGACAGGCTCCCCCTGGTGGAACATGTCTATAAATAGGCATGCCTTGAGCTGCCCCCGGTTCCCTGATCATCCGACATAAGATAGCTCACTTAGCTAGAGATACTGCAACATTATTCTCATATTGCTGCATCTTTTTTGTTGTTCTTCTGCAACTCAGTTTCATCTCTATTCAGTTCGCCGGAGCCTTTCTGATTGCGGTGTTGCCTCGAAAAGGATGAAGTCATTTTTGATGGATTTATATACTGAAAGCATTGTGATTGGTATATTATGTACAAGGTCGATTGGTTAATATACTGGGAATCATAAATGTTGTATGTTCATCTCCTGTCTGAATTAACAAATGTGTGTCGCAGACGCAATTATCCTCTTATCTCGTCGATAGGGAGATCATATGGTGTGTAGAAGATCATGGAAGATCGTATGGATCGTTTGACCTAGCGAGATATAAATAGTTATCACAGCTGAGACAGTTCCAGGATAAACTGTCGGTGTGGGCTGCAGCATACGCAGTAATAAGCATCTTATCTTGGATGACTTGGTATGCTGGTGTGGGGCACACATTGATAAGGACCTAAGTCGAGATCAATTCTTTTATCTGACATTAAAAGAATCTAGATCTCTATGGCTTGACGAGATCCTAAGCCTAAATGAAGGTACAGAAGTATGTGCAGATTGTGTATTACTTTGAGTTGCAGTGAAAGGCTCTAGTTGAGCTTGTATATCTGTATCTTGGGTAATAGCAGTTTGTATATGACTGTCTAGTACTGGAACTAGGTAAACACATCCAGTATAGGATGGTGACATTCCCTGAACAGCTAAAAAGGTTCGTTATGCTAAGTCCTGCAGGCTGATTAAGTTCAAGCAGAAGTGAAAAGGTTTGAGTGGATTGATTCAGGAATATAAGATGTTAATTAATTAAATAGCTTGTCAGAGCTTAAATTAATTAACGAATGTCTGTAACCTTAAATGTGGGGATATACCGAGCCCATGCAACCCGTACCTCAAAACGTGGTAGCAAATAGGTAGGACAGTATTGATTCTCTGGTGGAATGAATCAATATTAATTAATTAATTATATTCTGGGTTGAATATGAGAATTAATTAATTGATTGGCCTTATTTGCTATTTGCATTTTGGTCCCTGGTCTGGCCTATGAAACTCAAGCCCAATAGGAGTCCAATAATTTCCTATAAATAGGCCTCAGTTCCTCAGATCTCAACACACCACAAGATCATAAGTTGCACACAGCAAACCAGTTTTGGGAGCTGTGGTGATCGACTAAGATCTGAGAACGAGGAGGAAATTCTGCTTCTCAACCGGGCAAGGGATCTGATAGAGAATCTTCACCAGATTTTCAGATCGAGTTGGGATACAGATCAGAAGATCAAATCAGAATTAAATTTTTGTGCGTGGGAAAGATCAAAGGGCATCTCCGCGCACGCGTTCTTCAGAGTTCATCAATCTAGGTATTCCGCATAAACCTTCTTATGCATAATAATATAGGAGCATGCTAGGATTGTTCATAGGCATAGCAATTTATTTTTGATATTCCAATTAACGATTCTTGGCAAATGGACTTCGTGATTCAGTTCACGAATCCCTTCAATTGGTATCAGAGCCAGGTTAATTAATTGGCTCTATCGGAAAAATAATATTGCCTGTGATTATGCATGATTATTATTATTGATTGCATGCAATGGATGGTTTTTGGATTGATTGTATGTTTTTTCGTTCTCGTGGTTCTCGGGTTTATCCACCCTTTTATATGGATTTGTTTTTCACCCACGAGATAAATCTGTGGTTAGATTTATTTATTTTTAGATTGTAATTAGGATTATTCAATGTAATCTTTTATTTAAAAATTAAATCTGTAAAATGGAAAATGAAGAACGCAAAGTACACGAAGAACGAAGGGCCGCACGAAGACGCATGACAGTGTCGACACGGCAGCATGGCCGTGCACGACGGCCACGCACGGCAGGGCACGGCGGCGGCGCGGCCGCGCGCGCACGCAGGCCGGGTGCCGCGCGGCCACAGCCGGTAGGGCTGGGTGTGGCGGCCCCAGGCGCGGCTGACGGCGCGAGGAGGCACGGCAGGCGGCCGGCCGGGATGGCGGCGCGAAGGCTGGGAGCGCCGGGGGCGCACGCGATGCTGCAAGCCCAAGGGCTCGCGCGCGCGCGCGCTTGCCGGCGGCGGGCACGGGTCCTCCCTCGGATGACGTCGGCGCGGGGCAAGGTGGTGCGGCGGTGGCTCATGGGGCCACGAGGACATTTTTTATTTGCTTTATTATTTGTCTTCGCATGATATACGTGCTTAATTTAATTGCGCAGCATACAAGCATGTTGTAGATAATAGGAGCACGTTTACTGCTTTTATTTACAGCTTTAAAGCATGCTATGTGATTTATTTTATGTAATTAATTATAACTATAAATTCGGGGTTCATGCCTTGCATGATAGAATTTTAGCAATGTTATAATTATGGCTACATAAAATAATCTGTGAAATTGAACCTTATGAACTAAAAATTACTAAGCTCATAATTTAGTAAGACCTCCACAAAGCGATCCTTTATTGGAAGTGGGTAATTTATTAGGTAAACGTCTACATGTGTAGCTTACTTAATTAATTATTCATAAGTTCTAATAGATAAGATTTCTTAAAACAAACATTTAATTTATGTGAGAAGTGGGAGCTCATGCGTAAACGTCTACATGTGTAGCTTGCGTATTGAATTTTCATAAGTTCTCTAGGGATTGAATTAAATGAGACAACCTTATTATAGGGATCTGGTGTGTTCTAATAGATCCTTATATGGGAGGGTTGGCTTTGGTGGTAAGCTAGCTTAGATGTTATCCAGAGTATAACTCATTTGTGATGTCCCTGCTCAGTAGGATAATATGGTCTTAAGTTAGTCTCCAATTATTAATTCCATTTGTCTAAGGAACCCGGGCATGGATTGGAATTAAAGGACTGGAATTGAAAGATGCAGTCTGGTTAAGTGTTTTGTTGTAAACGTCCACATGTGTGGCTTGCAATAGTAATACTTAGGCAAATCGGAGGAAAAATTAATATTGCTTTATCATAAGGTTTCAATATTTAATTGTTTCAATAGTTTGCGACTATGTTTTAATTTCTGTTTCTTAATTTATTGTTTTCAGACATGTCTATTGCTCAAGTTGTCAACCTCTTAATAACAAACCCTTTAACTGGTCCGAATTTTCCTCAGTGGAAGTTATGCTTCATGGAAATACTCTGCACTGCAAAACATGCCCATATACTTTACATGGACCCTCTAACTCCTAAGTATTGGAACTGTACTGGTTATGAGCGAGTGTTCTATGATAGATGGGTAGCTTCTGATGAGTTTGCCCGCAAACTCATCATGTAGAGTCTGTCTATAGAATTAAAGCTCAAGTACAAGAAGTTCGGATCTGCTGTTGAGATATGGAGGGACCTTGTGAAGGTTTATGGGAAGGTGAGATGAACTGTCAGTTATAATCTTGTAGAGGATCTGATCTGCAAGAGAATGACTGATGGGAGTTCGTTGCTTCTGCACTTTATCAGTATGATGAGAATTATGAGAAAGTACAGAAAGAGAGGTGGACAAGTCAGCAAGCGGGCAGAAATAAACATTGTCCTGCACTCTCTCTCTGATTCTTATGATGATTTCATCAAGTCCCTCGGTACTAGGCGCGAGTTTACTCTTCCCGAGTTGCTTTTAGCCCTGATGCGAGAGGAATCTGACCTTTGGGCATTGGAATTTGCTCCAACTTTGTCAGCTTTTGACAAGACAGTTGTTGAAGCAAAGGAAATGCTTAAAAGGTTAGATGAAGCTGATTTAGCAAAAGATGTCATCAGGCTATGCAAACGCAAGCGAAGTGAAGTAGATTGTCTAGTGCCTAGCACGGATAGACAAGGTACGTCATGTGCACTTATAACGGAAACATGTTTAGCATCGGTTTCTACCCATTCTTGGGTAGTGGATACTGGAGCTACTGACCATGTTTGTTATACTTTGCAGGGGTTCAGGCCGACAAGGCAGCTGAAGCATGACGAGATTACCATCTCAATGGGCAGCGGAGAACGAGTCTCAGCAGTAGCCATTGGAGATTTTACTTTATGCTTTGAAAACAATGTTGTGATTTTGAGAGATGTTTTATATGTGCCGGTTTTTCGGTGGAACTTAATTTCAGTTTCCAAGTTATTTTGTGACGGATATTCAGTTATTTTTTATAGTGGAGTTTCTATCATTGGTAATAACGGTGTTATCTGTCATGGTAAACTGATTGACTCTCTCTATATCATTGATTGTATGCATAAATCTTCCGTAAATGTTGCAAACTCATCCAATAATAATAATCATTTAAAGAGAAAGTTTTCTTCCATGAGGATCGAACATATCTCTAGCACTTGAGACTAGGTCACATCAATCTAAAGAGGATTAAAAGATTAGCATGCGATGGGCTCTTGGATTCTTTCCAAGTGGTACCGCATCAAATCTGTGAGTCCTGTATAGAAGGAAAGATGACGACCAGGCCTTTTAAGGCAAGTCAGTCTCGAGCAGAGAATGTGTTGGAATTGATCCACTCTGACTTATGTGGACCAATGTCCACGCAAGCTCGTGGAGGTTATGAGTATTTCGCCATTTTCATTGACGATTACTCAAGATTCGGATATGTCTATTTGCTTCGCCAAAAGTCTGAATGCTTTGAGAAATTCAAAGAGTTTAGGACTGAGGTAGAAAAGAAGCTAGGTAAGACTATCAAGACACTACGATCAGATCGTGGTGGAGAATACCTCAGTAACGAGTTCTTGCAGTACTTGTCAGATAACGGGATTACATCCCAGTGGACTGCACCAGGAACCCCTCAACAAAATGGTGTAGTGGAAAGAAGAAATAGGACTCTCTTGGAAATGGTCAGGTCGATGATGAGTTATGCAAGCTTGCCGATTTCGTTTTGGGGATATGCCTTGGAGACAGCGGCCTATTTGCTTAACCTGGTACCTTCTAAATCAGTTCCTAAAACACCTCTGGAACTCTGGTATGGGCGAAAGCCAAGTTTGAACAGAGTGAGGGTTTGGGGTTGTCCAGCATATATGCTGACAAAGGAACCTGATAAGTTAGAAAGTAGGTGTAAGCTGATGCTGTTTGTAGGATATCCCAGGCAAACGAAAGGTGGTTACTTCTATTGTCCTGAGAATCAGAAAGTCGTTGTCAGTACCAATGCGAGATTCTTGGAGGACGAATATGTAAGAAACCACAGATCCAAGAGTGAAATTGTCCTCCACGAGCTTGAGGACAAAGAAGCAATTCCATCAAGAAAGCCCAGTGTAATGGTAAATCCACCTACAACAAGTGAGGCTATACCAACACTGCTACTAATGCAAGGTATGGGACCAACGCGTACTGTGCCAACTACTGACACGGTTCAAATGCCTCGCGCAGTGGGAGGGTTGTCCACCAACTCGAAAGGTACATGTTCGTGGGAGAGTCTTCTGACTTGATCCCGGAAAACAGACTAGATGATACCGATCCCTGAACATATGATGAGACGGTATCTGATAAGGATGCAGACAAATGGATGATCGCCATAGATTCTAAAATAGAATCCATTACGGCTATGGATGTATACTGGAGCGGCTAAAAGTTTAATCAAAATTAAACTCCTAGCTACACAAGAATAAAATTTGTCAAATCCAGGTCCTTCTTCCCTTCGCCCGCTAGAATACCGAGATACTATGGCAAAGTCTTTATAACTAGGCAAAAATAAGTCGTTGAATGATTTCTATCAACTAGGCAAAATAGTAATCTATCCTAAGCAATAGCAACACATCAAAAATCCTTAATCAATTATCAAACTAAAGACTTGACAACAATCAATTTCACCAAGGTAGGTAGAAAAAGTACCAAGTATAACAATGAGATAAGAGTGAATGTTGAATGAACATCAAATGTGTGCAAATTCGATCGAATCGTGTTGTAAACCAATTTTAATTCCTAGGAGATTGAGCAATCGACCCTACACTCGTTAACCCCTT
>JAPKLW010002432.1:9785-28749 GCA_026898455.1 Plectranthus barbatus
AATGGACTTCGACCTTAGGATATAAAACATGGTTTTTAAGATATTTTTCATCCCATTTCATATCCTTTCAACCCATTTGATTATATATTGATTTGAAATGCATGTTGAGCAAGAAAAATGGGTTTACAAGTGTTGAATATTGGAATTATGGATGTTGATTTAAAGTTGAGCATAGTTTTGAACCGTAAACTACGGAAGAGTGTAAGAAAGGATCATGAGAGAGACTTAAGTTGAGAGTGGATTGGGTTAGAATTGTTGAACGCATTATGGTCCTAAATCATTTATCCTAAATTGGTAAACCGTGGTTAATTGTAGGAAATTGAGAACGAGGACCGTCGAGCTCAATCTCGCAAAGAAGCATCTATATAAAAGCCAAGAACGAGGTGGGAAACTATATCAACTATAAAAACAAATGCGTGTTTTTCCTTTTCAAAATGTGCATAAACTGTTTTACTTTTAAAATGAAACTGCTATGCTTGTTTTGTGTTATCTTATCTGTCCTCTGTCGTTTCCCAACGACAAGAGAGAATAACTAATGAGTTTGGAACCAGATTCTCATAACTGCGCTAGAACTCAATTAGTACATATGGAGTAGTGACTCCATATGATGAGAAATGGAAGATATAAGGTGGAATTTGTTGTACTTGAATGTGGAGTTGTGAATGAGATTGATTATGAGAATGTAAATGATGAATTATAAGCGATCGGGTCTCAACAAGGATTTCTGAGACTAGTGCACTCTAGATGATAGTAGGTTGAGTGTGTATACATTCCTAACTGATCATCGTAACTCGGAAGTCGGCCAACTTCCAGTTACAACACCGAAACAGATATGATAACACTAAAAAATAACACACGTGTGAAATAAAATGTTTTGGCTAACACGGTTCTTTTCAACAAAACCCCGTGTTTAGCTGTGTGAGTTGCATAGCATGTTTCCTATATAATGTATGTTTTTGGCATGTTTCTCACTGGGTACGAAAGTACTCAGCCCTCGCGTTATTTCTAAAACGTGCAGGTTAAGCAGCTTGGATGGAGGTAGCGGGGTGTAAGCTGGAGAAGTGTAGAGTTTCTGTAAAGAATAAAGATCCTGTGACATGTATCTTCATATACATGTTACCATCACGCTACACACACCGTTGCACCGTTCTCTGACTAAACCCTTCCCACTTTGGAATGTTAAAACAACTGAATTTCCGTTTTGTTTAATTTGACTCGAAGTATTTATCTCTAATGTTTAATTATCTTTTCATTTAATTTCAAATCTTCTTCTTAATTGAAAATGCTGAATTGCTCATCAAATCCTGAAACATCAATGTAACGTGGCCTCATAATGGGAAGGTCAGATGGGGCGTTACAGATTATCTGATTTCCAAAATTAAAATATAAATATATCCTTAATTTATTTGAATATTCTTACCATATCTACTCAAAAGAATCATAATCTTACAATAAGAATTTTGTAATTCGTTATTGACAATTCTACGTGCATCTTTAGAAGCACTAATGTGCATTTTTAAAAGAGCTAATACATTAAAATAAATCAACTTCTGAATAGTTCATTATTGGCAATTCTTCATACATCTTTAGAGGAACTAATATGCAGTATAATAGTTCACGACTCACACAAGAAAAACAACAAACACTTAGTTGACAGAATTCAAATATCATACAAAGAGATGAAATCTACGATCAAACTAAAATCTGAACCACCAAAAACACCACCCGCAGCCACAGACCGCTGGAGATGAATAATTGAAGCGCGCAGGAAGCATAATTGAAGAGTATATCGATCGTGCAGGCGCAAAAGATGAAGAAAAACCGAGGAGCAAGACGAGTGAGATGGACTCCACGGCGGGGACGACGAACCAAACGATGAAGAAGAAATCGAGGAAGGAGACGAGCGAGATGGACTCCACGGCGGAGAAGACGAAGAAGAAACAGAATCGCACGAAGAAGAGAATAAAATTTTTGTTGCATAAAAAAGGAATAAAAAACTTGGTCAAATATTAACCTTAATTTGAAAACTGCAGGATAATGGACTAAAACTGCATACAGAATTAAGTTTAAAATCTGATTTAAGTTTTTAAAAAAAGTTAAATTACAAAAATAACCTTAATTTTGCAACACTGCAGGATAATGGACTAAAACTGCATACAAAATTAAATAGATCTTGAGCGTTGAAATGACAAGATCAAAGGCTGAGATTTATTCTCATTCTCATACTAAAAAGTAAAAACTAATCTCATATGATCATCACAAATATATATATATATATAAGGTTTGGATCTCATAATAAAATCTATTATATTAAAAATAAGAATAAATCTTGTCCTGTCACGCCCCGATTTATAAACAAGGCATAAATAAGGGAATTGAGGCACATCAGGTACGAGACTTGCACTTGGGATATCAATCAAGAATAAGAACTCAAGCTAATAAGATAGAAAGCAACACACTTATCCCAAGTTAAGCAAAATATGATAAAAGGGTGCCTCCTCAAGAAGGGATCGTAGCTTCTTGAGTAAACCAAATATCAGAGTTTTAACAAGATTGATGATAACAAAAATTTATCAAAAGACATTGAGTCTAGCAGCGGAAAGTTATCAAGGAAGTATGTATATGAAGATACACACTTCCGCATCTAACTATTACAAAAGATAAGTCTTCAGCTCCACTCCTCTGCTACCTCGTACTCTTGCTTCAGAAATCTTCTTCTAACCTGCGCATTTTAGAAATAATGCGAGGGGCTAAGTACAATTTGTACTTAGTGAACACATGCCCGAAAACATACATATATAATTTTGTCATGCCTTTGTAGAGGGTTGCACATGGGGTTTTAAACTTTGAAATCCTCCCATGGCACCAAAACATTTTACGCACTTTCAACAGTTAAACTATCTGCAAAAACAAATGACTGGGAGGTGGTCGCCAACCATAGTCCCAATGCTAGTCCATGTAGGGCGCGACCCCTTAACATGATAGCATCATAGTGCACTAACCCGTGGCATCTTTCATACCAATCGTGCACGATCGTAAAAGACTCACAATACGCGTAGTCAACATTTGCGTTCCCACGTGTAATGTTCTTCTCTAAGTGGAGTTCCCCCACAAGAGGACAGATATCAAACACAAAACAGTAGGCAATGACAAACAGTTAAAACAAAACATTTCTATTTCATGCGTGATTTCTTTGAAAAGAAAACATCATTTTTATTTTATTTTAGCCCACAATATAGGGTTAAAAGAAAGCCCACCTTAGTTGGTGTAATTAATCGGTTGGTTGATCTAATAATTGATCTTCTCCTTGCCCTTTCCTATGATATAAGGAATACGAGTAAATCCTCAAGGGATAATAGATTATCTATAATCTGACACATCAAATAATTCTAGACTCTTAATCGAACTTGGACTTCTCACGTTGAGCCATCGAACAAGAATATGAAAGAATGATCAAACAATTTAGTTTGATGAACAAGATAATCAAACGTTATCTCAATAGCTCATGATTCAATATTGAGCGTAAACTCGCAACGAAAGTTCATGGTTCAACTTAATTGAACAAGTATGAGACTTCGTCAATGACAGAACATTAGTTCGAAGATTATGATTGAAAGAATTTCATAATCCATTATGAATCATCGTACATCGCTTGAGAATGTGAGAACTCATCAAGTTGTTTCAATAAGGTAATCAAGAAGATTCTTGATCTTAAATGAAGATCGAATTAAGATTTAAAAGGTTAAGGTTTAACAAGTTGATTTAACAATCGACTTCAAAGAAAGGTTAATTTACCAATCGAAGCTATTTCAACAGAAGACGAAGTTATGAATAATCGAATCAAGCGATCGAAGTTGGTTTGAATTAAAAGATTCTAAAAATATCAAGAAAGAGGGGAGTAGCTCTCAATGTCATTCAATAAAAGAAATGTCGATCGACATAGGCATGTCGACAGAAACATATGTCGACCGATATGAATTTTTATTCCAAACAATTTCGTGTCGATCGAAATAGAGATGTGTCGGTCGACACACAATGTGTCGACCGACATGGAGTAATGTCGATCGAAATAGGTGATGCGAGGATCGACATGGAGAAAACTAACTTGTGTTGATCAAAATAATTTTGTGTCGGTCGACACAATTCATGTCGACCGATATAAAGTTTGTGTCGACCAAAACAAGTGGTCGACACTCTAAATTTCAAATCGAGCAGCTGTGTCGATTGACATGGGTGTGTGTCGATTGACATGCTCTGTGTCCATCAACATGCACGCATGTCGACCGTAACAGAGGCATTTTTTCCTTTGGTAAATTTTTGTGGTTTTTGGCTCAAACGGTTATCCGGGCTCGTCCAATCAATTTCTAACAACACCAAATGGTTGCTAAACATTTATAATGAGTATAGACAATATTCCAAGCATCAAAACCATCAAAATCGAGATAGAATTGAAATATAAACTCAATATCCCAAAATAGAGCGAAAATACCAAAAATGCTCCAATAATAACCACAACTCGATTTCTAGGTTGACATATGGTTTCTAGGCTCAAAATGTAATATGCCAAGCATGCATACATACTCATAATCTCATAAACAATACTAGATCATAACATTTCCAACTAGGGCAAAAATGGTAAACATGTTCGAGTTAGAGAAATAGCTAGAGAGGAGTTCGATCTATACCTCCTTGATGTTCTTAGGACCTCGTGGGCTTGATCAACACTTGATAAGCTTGGTTTCCACTTCTAGAACATGGAGAATGAAGAAAAGAGTGTTGGAAATGGAAATATGGAGGTAAGAGGATCCTAAAAATATATATCTTTACCTCAAAATACTTCGCCGGAGCTTCGCCGGAGTAGTCGCCGGAAAATATTTGGTGGGAGTCTTGAGAGAGAGAGTGAAAGTGATGGGGTGTGAGGGAAGTCTTCTATTTATAGAAGTAGATGGATGACATTTTTGTAAATACCCAAAAGACAAAAAGTTAAAGTGGTTGTCAATCGCTTTTCCCATCGGTCACAACAACATCAACTCACATCATCTCTACATCTCTTCGAGTCATTACATGGGAGACCATAATATTCTCCTCGAGTTATGAATTTTATCGATCGATAATATCCCGATTTAAAATATCGGGTTACCAAATAATTTATCAACTAAATTAAATCTATCAATATAACTAATTAAATATAAGATGGCAAGGAATAAATGCCAAAATATAAATTCCCAAATTAAATTGATTGAGACACCTCGAATTAAATTCGATAACAAAATATAAATTTCTGGGATTCCGATAAATATATTTAAATTTAACGAGGGGCGTTACATCCTCCACCACTACAAAAAATTTCGTCCCGAAATTTCGCAGGTTATAAGTAGAGTTATGGGTATTTCTCCTTCCTCTTATCTTCTAGTTCCCTCGTTGCTTTTTCAATGTCATGATGCTTCCAAAGAGCTTTGACAAGGTTGATCTTTTAGTTGTGGAGCTCTTGAGTTCTGAAATGTGTGATCGCTTGGGTCCTTCTTCGTAAGTTAAATCTGGTTGGAGCTAAACTTCATCTCGATGAATAATGTGTCGTGGATTGAAGGTGTATTTCCGCAATTACGATGCGTGGAAAATGTTATGAACATTCCCAAAATCGGGAGGCAAAGCCAAATGATACGTACGGCTCCAATCTTTTCTAAAATTTCGTAAGGACCTAATATATCTAGGCTTAAGTTGGCTCTAGCTCCAAAACGTATGATTCCTTTAGATGACGCGTTAGCGTAAGAATTCTGTCGATCCTGAGCATGTTTGATTCTAGCGCAAATCTGTCGAACAATTTCTATCATTTCTGCAGTTGAATCAGGTCCTAAGATTTTATGTTTTTGAACTTTATCCCAATACAAGGGGGATCTGCACTTCCTTCCGTAAAGTGCTTCATACGGAGTCATTCCAATCATGGCTTGGAAACTGTTATTGTAGACAAATTCAATTAATGGCAAAACTGCCTCCCATTTCACTCCTCTGTCAAGAACAACTGTTCTGAGCATATCTTCCAAGGTCTGTATGGTTCTCTCTATTTTACCATATGTTTGAGGGTGAAATGCGGTACGAAAATTCAATCGGGTTACAAGCTTTTTTCGCAGGCTAGTCCAAAAATCGAGATGTGAACTTTACATCTCTATCAAATGTGATTGTCGTTAGCACTACATGTAATCGAATTATTTCCTTGACATATATCTCAGCCAACTTATCTGATCCATACGTAATCTGAATCGGCAGAGAATGTGCATTCTAGGTTAAGGGGTCCATAATTACCGAAATGGCAGTGTTCCCTCTTTGGGACATGGGTAAACTAGTCACAAAATTCATTGCTATTGCATCCCATCTACTCGGGATCTTAAGGGCTGTAACTTTCCATACGGCCTTCGATGCAATGTTTTTACTTGTTGACAGGCCAAACAATGTTCTACGAACATGGCTATGTCTCATTTCATGCCTTCCCACCAAATTTGACTTCAAGTCTTGGTACATCTTTGTACTTCCGGGGTGGGTAGTGTACGGGTCGTCGTGTGCTTCTCTCGTGATTTCTTCTTTCAAATCATCACCGTTTGGCACACACAATCTTTTATCGTACATAATGGCGTTATCATGGGCTTCTTGAAAATTTATGACTTTTTTCTCATGGATTTGGAGTCGTATCCTTTCCAAATTTTCACCTTTTATTTATGCTTCCACAATTCTTGTGCTCACTGTTTCTGGTGGCGAAATCACTTCAAGACATAACTTTTCCATCTTCTTGATCAAATTTTCTTCTTCCCTAATTACAGGGCAAGCTCTGGCTGGAGCTTTTCTGCTCGACGCATCAACTACTGAATTAGCTTTACCAGGAGGGTAATTAATGATCAAGTCATAATCTCTCACTAATCCCAACCACCTTCTTTGTCTCATAATCAGGCCTTTTTGCTCAAAGAAGTAATTGAGGATTTTGTGGTCTGTGAAGATTGTACATCTAGCTCCGTAGAGATGATGTCCCCAAATCTTTAGTGTGTGGACAATTGCTGCTAATTTCAGGTCAAGGGTTGGATAATTTAGTTCATGCGTCCTCAATTATCGTGATGCATACGCAATTATTTTGCCTTCTCGCATCAAGACACAATATAGACCATTCTTGCGGGCATCTATATACAGTTCATCTGCTTCTGGTACTGCCAAGACTGGGCAGTGCTTAAGAGTTCATTCAAGCGCTAGAAACTCGCTTCTCACTCTTTAGTCCACGTGTACTTGATTCTTTTTCTCAAGAGTTGCGTCATTGGTCTGGTGATCTTGGAAAATCATTCAATGAATCTGCGATAATATCCTACCAGTCCAAGAAAACTTTGAACTTCGTTCGGGGTTTCAGGAGTTTCCCATTCCTTCACAGCTTGTATCTTAGCTGGATCTACTTTGATTCCTTCCGCGGATACAATATGTCCTAGGAAAATCACTTCCTTCAACCAAAATTTGCATTTACTGGATTTGGCATAAAGTCTCTCCCTTCGGAGGGTTTTCAAGGTTGTTCTCAAATGCTCTCGATGTTCCTCATCACTTTTTGAGTAGACAAGAATGGCATCTATGAAGACTAGGACAAAATTATCAAGATACGGATGAAACACGCAATTCATGAGATCCATGAATACTGCTAGCGTGTTTGTCAATCCAAAAGGCATCACTACAAAATCATAGTGTCCATATCTTGTTCGGAAAGCAATCTTCAGAATATCCGTTGAACAGATCTTAAGCTACTGATATCCAGATCTAAGGTCAATCTTAAAAAAAAAATTGCTCTCTTTAGTTGATCAAAGAGATCCTTAATTCTTGGGAGTGAATACTTATTCTTCAGAGTGAATTTGTTCAACTCTCGGTAATCAATGCGCATTCACATAGATGCATCTTTCTTCTTCACAAACAAGACAAGTGCTCCCCAAGGCGATACACTGGGTCGAACGTATCCTAGATCTAACACTCTTGTAACTGCTCTTTTAACTCTTGTAGTTGCTTAGGGGTCCTCCTATATGGAGCTTTTTAAGATAGAAGTTGCACCTGGTTTAAGATCGATAACAAAATCCAATTGCCTATCTGGCGGCAAACCAGGTAGCTCATTGGGAAAATCATCTTCGAATTCCCTTACGACATCTACGTCGCTGACAGTAATGTCTTTCTTGTCATCCTCATTCAGGTACACAAGGAAAGTTTGACTATCTTTTATGCTGGCCAAATGATAAACTTGCATTGCAAAAGTTATGGGGAATCCTTGCTCCTTTCCGTACTCTGTGCAAGTATATTGGTTCTCTTCCAGACTGTTCAAAAACACAATTTGTTCTTTGCATCGAATGGTAGCATGGTTCTCTTCTAACCAATCCATTCCTAGTATGATGTCCACGTCTCTCATTTGTTGGTCGTTCAAACCATTGGCTCTTAATATGCATGCTCCAAAAGAAATTTCTAGGGTCGGACAATTAAAGTTCGAGAGAGCTAATCCTCCGATCTGAGTTACTATACACAAATCATTCTTCATCCTCTCGGTACTAAGCTCTGGATTCTGAACGCAATCTTTGGATACAACAAATGCGAAGCGCTAGTATCAAAATGCACAATAATGGATGAATGATCGATTAGTCCCATACCTATCAGGTTTTCCTGATCTTCCTTCCCTTTTGATTGTTCCAGAGCATAGGCTCTTCATTGGCGTGCTGGCTGTTGAGCTGGTTGTTGTTGCTGCTGCTGAGGCATTTGCTGGATTGACTTTGCTTGAATAGCTCGGTTACGATTGTTTCGTGGTTGCTGTTGGCCTTGTAATGCGCGCAGTTGAGTGTTGCCTTGATTGTTTTGATGTTGGTTTCAGTAATTTGGCCGGTTTTTGCCCTAGCAACATTGTGACAAATAGTGCCCAATCTTTCTGCATTGATAGCAGGTTGCACGATAAACAGCGCATTCTCTTCGATGATCTCTTCCACAGCGATTGCAGTATTTGATGGAAAAGTTTCAATAGCGGTCCATTTCTTGATTCTGAAAGTTCCTTTGATCTCCGGCTTGGTTGTTGCGGAAATTCTGGTTGCCTTGCCAATTTTTCTTCTGTCCGGCCGTCGAAGCTTGCGGGACATCTTCTTGCTTTCTCTTAGTTCCTTCTTCAGTTGATGGCTCTGGCTGGTTAGACAAGAGAGCTGCTCGTAGTCCATTTCTCAGTGCTGCTTCAATGTTCAAGGCTCGCTACAGTGCGTCCTTGTAGTCCGATCCGGTCAGGCAAGCAATAGAAGCTTGGATGTCTGTTCGTAGTCCAGACATAAACAAAAGTGCCATCCTTTGTTTGGTGTTGTTCACTGCGTCTGGAGAATATCTCGACAGACTGTTGAACATCTGATCATAATCAGTCACAGACATTTCTCCTTGAACTAGGTGTTAGCCCATGTCTCTTGCACACCTGAGTTCCTCGCTTAGTATACACCAACAAATTATCTGGTTTGAAAAAGAAGAATTCCCTTCTTGAGATGGTTCCAATTTAGGGCTTACTCTTGTGCAGGGGTGAGTGTCTTCAAATGGACATCCCACCAGTGTTCAGCTTCATCAGTTAGCTGAGAAGAAATGCATTGGACCTCTTCCTGGTTGGTGCAGTCAAGTATTATGAAAATTCTTTCCATGGACTTGATCCATGTTTCGGCTTTAGGCGGATCTTCGGTTCCATCCAGTAATGGCAGGTTTTAACAGGAGGAGACTTCTCCAATTCCTCTAGGCTCAACAGGAGGCGCTTGATTGTGAGGATGGGCTTCATTTTCGTATGGCCCCTAATTTAGTTCGTTTTGGGGTCCTTTACTTTGATTCGGGTGTGGTCCTTCCAGATTTATATGAGGTTGTCCTCTTCCACGGCGTCTACCTCTGCCTCTAGCAGGGGCTTCTCTAGGTGGCATTATGCAAAATAAATAATAATTGAAAGGGGTATTCATGACCCAAGGTCCGCACAATGCGTAAAGATAATCCCTTTTAGGATTGCGTTCAATACAATAATTTATGCTATGTTAATGAGGTAGGTTGTCCCACAATTTTAGGGCTAACAACTTTTAAGGGACAGTACTCCCTTCAACGCTTGGCAACGGCCAAGTTTACTTTAATCATTTAATAATAATAGGGATAAAATCAAATATCAATGCAAAAAGCTTAAACATAACATCAATAGATATATATACGAATGCCCAAAAAGTGGGCTGGTAGCCTTTTCATCTATCAAAATTTTGGGACGCCACGATTGGATAATTGGCGGCTCCCGCTTCCGATCAACAAGTCCATCTCCCGCAGGAGGCATCCTAGCTATTATAGCTTTCTGACAACTATTACATCTGAGGTTAATTAAATGGCCCCAAAAAGGCGCCCTACAACAGTCACAAATCTAAATCCCACAATTACAGTGACAATTAAATAGCTAGTACGTATGCATCAATAATGGATAAAGATAGTGGTCAAAGGTCATCGTTAAACAATCTGAACATCCCGTCATTATAGAAGTTTATCTCCTCGAGAGGGGTAACAACCTCATCATCCATTACCGGGTTCATACTATCGACATTTTGTGCCTCATTGCCCCATTCTTATTCCTATTGAGATGGCCAATTGTTGGCCATCCCTTTGTCACCGAGCGTTGTAATTTCATTTGGTAGGGGCACATTACGCTCTTCTTTGGGTGTCACCTGATTATTTTCTTCAGTATCTTCATCATCTTCCATGCCGCTGGCACTAGGTGATCATAATACGGGTTCTGAGAATCCTCAGAATCATCATTCGAATTAGCGGGGTAGTGGCTAGAGTACAAATCTTCATCACTTGGTCCGTATGAGTAGTCTTCTTTCAGGTGTTCTTTATTAGATTCTTGATCAAATGCATCAATGGAAACATGAGAAGTTCCAGCTTTGTGGTCGTGAGCTTGTGGACGGGCGGAGAGTTGCTGAAGATAGCGCGCTGTCTGCGGATAAGGGAAATAAACGCTTCCAAGTTGAACTCGTCAGAGGGGGAGTTATCCAGGAAGTCCACGTAATTCGCTTGAGCCCATGACTGCTCATGAGGGGACAATAGTTCCATGAGGCGGCGAAGTCCTTTAGTCCGAGTTACACCGTGAGGACGTGCATCAGCCCAAAACTTGTAGATGTCAGATAGGAACGGTTAAAAGTGTCATCGCAACATATTTTTATACGTACGGAAGTAGCTGACTCTCCTTTCGCTGGATGCATTTCAGGGCAGAGATTTGCGAAGTACAAAGAAGGATTTGACCATCTTCGATGGGGTAAGTCGAAAGATTCACGGTTAGATAAAATGCCAGTCATATAGCGGTTTGTGCAATTACATACCTTAAGTATCGAACTTAAACATAATAAAGGCAATAACTCTATGGTTAACCATGGTGCAAAAGAATCCTATCTTATTTACACGCTTATTCTAAGTCTCTGTAAAGGTATCTAAAACATGCTTCCTAAAAGCATCTAAGTTCTCTAATAAGGCCTTTAGATTTAAAGCATTCGTAATGCATAATGAAAACATTTTCATGAAAAATGCAACAATTTATGCATTGAAAACTTAACACTTGAAATGCAACTATTTATCCATTAATTTTTTTTTATATAATTGGAATGCAACTATTTGTGCATCAAAATCTTCATGGCCTTTGATAAAAGAGATGCAACAATGTATGCATCAAAACTGTTTATGATCATTAATAAGAGATGCAACAATATATGCATCGAAACTTCAACAAAAGAAAGGCTTGTGCCTTAATCTCAATGCAACAATTTATGTATTGAAATTTTGAGGTGCAACTATTTATGCATTAAAAATTTTAATAATTGGAATGCAACTCTGTATGCATTAAAACTTCATAACTTGCAACAATATATGCATTATGACTCTTTAAAATTTATAAAAGTCGCAACAATATATGCATCAATATTTCTCATTTCGAAAGGGAAAGGCGTATGCCTTAAATTAAACGCAACGATTTATGCAAAATATTTTCTCTTGATGCAGCGTCGAGTACGAGTGCAGGAGCTGGAGCTGGTAGAGAAGTTTTCAACTTATTGAATAAATTGGAAGCCTCGAAACAATGAGGTCCTCGGTTTAGAGCAAAAGAGAAAAGAATAACCTGGCTATGATACCACTTTATCACGCCCCGATTTATAAACAAGGCTTAAATAAGGGAATTGAGGCACATCAGGTACGAGACTTGCACTTGGGATATCAATCAAGAATAAGAACTCAAGCTAATAAGATAGAAAGCAACACACTTATCCCAAGTTAAGCAAAATATGATAAAAGGGTGCCTCCTCAAGAAGGGATCGTAGCTTCTTGAGTAAACTAAATATCAGAGTTTTAACAAGATTGATGATAGCAAAAGTCTATCAAAAGACATTGAGTCTAGCAGTGGAAAGTTATCAAGGAAGTATGTATATGAAGATACACACTTCCGCATCTAACTATTACAGAAGATGAGTCTTCAGCTCCACTCCTCTGCTACCTCTTACTCTTGCTTCAGAAATATTCTTTTAACCTATGCATTTTAGAAATAATGCGAGGGGCTAAGTACAATTTGTACTTAGTGAACACATGCCCGAAAACATACATATATAATTTTATCATGCCTTCGTAGAGGGTCGCACATGGGGTTTTAAACTTTGAAATCCTCCCATGGCACCAAAACATTTTATGCATTTAAGTGCGCTTTCAACAGTTAAACTATCTGCAAAAACATATGACTGGGAGGTGGCCGCCAACCACAGTCACAATGCTAGTCCATGTAGGGCGCTGATAAGCTGTAAAATACAGCAGCAAATAAATTTATAATAACCCGAAGGCTAGTCGAACCCACAGGGATAGTGCGACGAAATCATCTCATGTACTGGACACAGTTTATCAATTCTTTGTTTGAGTGAACCAATTTTCAGAAGAGGGTTTTGTTTTTCAAAATAGAAATTAACTTGGGAATAAAATTCAATAATAAAAAGCACAGATTCTAGGGAAATCAACCAATCCAATTCAACATGCATAAACAATCAATCCAAACCCAAAATAATCATTAAGGTGGGAAATCTGATAAATTGGAATTAATTCCTTTGTTGGGCAATTAAAACCTAGATTACTAGAAAGTGAATTTTACCTCTCGGTCTCAAGAACACAAACTAGTCAATCTCAATAAAGATACAGATTTGAAAACCCTACAACTAATTCTTCTTTTTGAGACAGAAAATAGTTGTATCAAAATTCTATTTTCCTATTATTAATTATCTCCTCTCGGTCTCAAATTAATAACTATAAACCTAATCCAATTTTCATCTCTCGATCCCTCAATTGAAAATAGATTTTAAAATCAAAACCATAGAATTTGAACCAATTAATTAGGGTTTGGAATTAATCGAATTAACACATGCCAAAAAGGATGGAGAAAACCCTAGAACCTGTTAAGGGTTCTAGCCTAACATAATTGAAACAAACATTGCAAAAGATGTAAAGAAACTTACTTGAATCATTAAAACAATAGGAATCTTGAAGTACTTGAATCCAATTGCAACAATAAAATAAAGAGTGCTAGAAATTAAAGAGTTTAATGCTGAAAATAAAATAAAGGAGTGCTGAAAAACTGAATAAGAAGCCTTTTATTTTCGAGCTTAATAAGTCATATTTATAGGGGGAGAAAGTATATCTTCAAAAGGTAATGATTTGGGAAGGAAAAATCTCCAAACTGGGCCAAAAACTGCCTTTCCGGTGCGCCTGTCGACCGACACAAATCCTGTCGGTCGACAGGAATGTATTTCGGTCGACACACACTGTGTCGCTCGACACAGAAACATTCCGCTGCGCAGTCTCACGGTTTTGGCCATAACTTTTGCTCCCGAACTCCGATTGACCCGATTCCAGTTGCGTTGGAAAGCTAATTCAAAGATCTTTCCATCCATGTGCTCCATTAGCTCAGATTCCATCTGTGGAAGAAGTCGTGACTGTTCCTTTGAACATCATCTGCTTTCGGTACGGGTTTCCAATGAATTTGGCCTAAAACCTGCAAAATATTACCATGACAAGCATAATATCCCTATAAACACTTCATGCTCAATTATTAACTAAAAACTCAAATAAATGCAAGAAACCAATAAGAAAACGACGTGATAAGTGAGGCAAAATACGAGCTTATCAACCCCCCCAAACTTAAACACTTGATTGTCCTCAATCAACAAAAGAATGAACCAAAAGTTCAAGTAGAAGAGAAGTGCAATGCCTCACAAGATTCATCACAATCAAACTCGTAAATGCACAAGACATCAACACTTTGTAAGAATTAGAAAATCTGTAAACCATGGAAGACTCACAAGGGAAGTGTTTTCACTCATTCACTCAAGTGTTTAGGATAATATGAGATCACACAAGTCATGCAAATCAAGTTCTACCATAGGCTTGCAAATATTCTAAATCTCCACTGCAAACATGTGTACACAAGTCTAAGATCAGAAAGGACTTTATTCAAGGTTGTAATGTAGGCTTTTTAGTGATGGGTAGGGAAATATATGGCCAAGTGACTAAATAATTGAGTTAGCTACTCTCAATAAATCCAACCACTATCTAATAATATCCACCCATCTCCTATGATATTCAACATCAAACAAGGCTCTTTTATTATTTTTTTTTCTTTTTTTTCTTTTTTTTTTTCACACATCCTTTTATGCTCTAAACAATTTTGATTATACATTTGAGCTTATAAGGACTAGCAACACACATAAACGTTTTTTTTTTTTCTATATTTTTTTCTAGAGCCCGACCTTTCTATTGTTTTCACCCTTCTAATAATGTCTTATCTTTTTCAAACAAATCCCAACCCACTCTCATAGACAAGAGTTGATTCCCCTATCCTTTTCCAACTCATAGACAAAGAAAGAAAATTCATAGGCTCAAAAGGGCTGACTAGGGATAAATGTTCAATTAGGACAGTTTATGGGATAAATAGGCTAACAAAGATGGCCTAAAATCATTTCCTAAACCTGTGCACACTTAGCAGTCTTGAAAAAGAAACAAAGCAAGTTCTAGAGATACTCAATAATGCAGACACACTCACAAAAGAAATTAAGGCTCAATTCTCACACTTGGGACAACAATTCTTCCATAATAAACATCAGATCATCATCAAACATCATGCCTTTGTAAGTTTCAAAACAAGTAGTCATGCGGTATTCTACATTCATAGGCATACTCAACCACTATCACAATCAATGCATAATCAAGTCAATCAATTTCAAATCTTGCATTCTTGCTAGGGTTATCTCATAGCTACGCAAATCTTCTCACAAAATCACAATTTTTATTCCAAAAAATTCAATAATAATTTATTTTTTTTTTAAATTGGGCAGAAATTTAAAGAAACTGAAAGCATTAAATAAAAGGGAAGAAATAGTTTCAACTCCAAGTCCTCCTCCCCCCAAACTTATTCGATTGAGAGAGAATAAGTTTGAAGATCAGACTAGGAGTGAAACAGTACCTCGATGTTGGTCTCAGACACCAACTTTTTATCTCTCGGAGGCTGCAGAGCGCGAAAGACGAAAACTGCTGCTGCTAGCACTCTGTGTCGATCGATAGAGGGCCTGTCGATCGACACAGAGCCTTCTTGTCGATCCATGGGGGTCGAAGGGTGCTCCGTCGATCACCTCTGTGTCGATCGACACCCTGTGTGTCGATCGAAACAGAGCTCCAGTTTTTTTTTTTTTTTTTTTTATAAACACAACGCACAAAAATTAGAGAAACAATTGAAATAAAGCAAGTAAACAATGGGTTACCTCCCATGCAGTGCCTTAGTTATTGTCGTGGCTCGACGATAGGGATCCTTCACCAAGGAGGTCGGGTCCAGACTCGCCGCCCCCTTGCATCGATCATGTAGACCATCCGATCACGAATAACAGTGGTGAGCTCGGAAGAGGATAGTGTAATTGGCAATTTTGCCATCCCGTTTTCGCGCTCCCATTCGATCTCGGCGGCTTCTTCATCTTCCTCAATGGTGGTGGAGATGTTATTGCAAGCAGCCTCCTTCAAACTCTTGTCGATCACAAAGGTGATCGTCTCATCATTCCCTTGGAGTGTTATCTCCCCATCTCGGCAGTCTATCAAGGCTCCACTTGTCCTCAAGAACTCTCTTCCAAGGATCATCGGCATTCCGTGCTGTTCCTTCATATCCAAAACAACAAAATCAGCAGGAAAAATTAAATGCCCAACACGAATTAAAACATCTTCAACTACCCCCCTTGGTCGAGAAATTGAGCGATCAGCCATCTGAAGAGTGATTGACGTTGGCCTCATTTCGCCTATCTGCAGCTTTTGGAAGACTGAGTATGGCATCAAGTTGATGCTTGCACCTGTGTCGCAGAGGACATCCCTAAACTCCTTTCCCCCAATCTCGACCGGAATAGAGAAGCATCCCGGATCAGACCTCTTTGTTGGAACCTGTTTCTGCAAAAGAAGACTACATTGTTCATGAATTGAAATAGTTTGATCTTCGATTACCAGCTTTTTCTCTGTCATTAGTTTCCTCAAGAACTTCATGTAGCCGGGAATCTCGCGGAGAGCCTCGATCAAAGGAATGTTGATGTTGACCTTCTTGAGATTCTCCACAAATCGAGCAAACTTTGAGTCTTCCTTCTTCTTTGCAAATCTCTGGGGAAAGGGCATTGGAGGAGTTGGATTACCCTTCTTCCTTGAATTTTCAGCTCCATGTGGCACCTGTGCTGCCTGCCTGTCGACTGCCTCCTTCTGTCCTGCCTGTCGATCGACACGGCTGCATCCCCCCTGTCGGTCGCTTTGCTTCCTTGTCGACCTCTGCTGCTCTGTCCCACCTCTGTGTCGACCAACACAGGGTCTGTGTCGATCGAAACAGAGGTATCCTCTGCGGGAAATTCCTCTCCTTCAGCTCCAAAGTCATCCTCGGACATGCTCGGACCCTCGTACCGGACCTCAAGGAAATGGCATTGACTTGTTTGGCCTTCTCAGGATTGACTTCTGTGGTGCTGGGGAGCTAGCCTGGCTTGTGTTGATTGCTCATAGCAGTGGAAATCTGACTGAACTGTGCATCGAGCATCTGAAGGTGCTTCGTCATATGTTGCATGTGAGTGGACATGTTCTTCACCTCAGTTTCCACCTTGCCAAACCTATTGTCGGAGCTTTTGATGAACTTTTCAAGCGTCTCCTCCAGCACAGACTTCTTCTTCTCCACAATCTCTCCCCCGGCTCCAACACTGAATCCCGGTGGAGGATTCTCAGTTGCATAAGGGTTAGAATAAGAAAAACCAGGATGGTTCTTAGCACTGTAACCATACCCTTGATTGTTGGCTCGGTAGTTGTTGTTGTTGTAACCTCCATTGGCATAATTCACTTCAGCGGTATTGGAGGTGCTCGAACTGCTTCCTCGGTAGATGTAGTCGGCCTCAATGGGAACAATGGCTGAGTTGGGATCTGAAATAGCTGCTACCGAAGCTCTACCGGCCTCCAACTGCTTGAACTCTTCTCGGAGCTTCTTCACTTCTGCCGCCACATCAATTTCCGGAGTAGTGGTCACTGCTTTGACTGCTTTCTGCCTTTCAGTAGGCCATTGATGACTGTTGAGGGCCATGTCTGCAAGAAGTTGCATCCCCTCTTCTCCACTTTTCTTCATGAGCAGTCCTCCAGCTGAAGCATCAACCAATTCTTTTAAGTGAGGGGTTAATCCTTCATAAAAGTGGCATACCTGCATCTCAAGATCAATCCCATGGCCGGGGCACATCCTCAACAGCTCTTTGTATCTCTTCCAAGCTTCATAGAGGGTCTCATCGTACTTCTGGCTGAAGTGAGTGATGTCGGACTTCCTCTTCATGCTGACACTGGGTGGGAAGAAGTTGGTGAGGAACTCTGCTCGGAGTTGTGCCCATGTGGCAATTCTGCTCTTGTCCAAACCAGCAAACCAAGATCGGGCCTCATCCCTGAGAGAAAAAGAAAACAAACGCATCTGGATGGTGTCTTGGGGCACTCCGTTCTGCTTGATTGTGTCGCACACCTCGATGAACTGACTGAGGTGGCCGTATGGATCCTCAATGGCCTTCCCTGCATACTGGTTCTGCTAGACCATCTGAATTAGGCCTGTCTTCAGCTCGAAGTTGTTGGCATCAATGCCAACTTGGAATCCCGGCTCCTCTCTCTGTGGCAGGAAGCGATCAAGAATGGATCTTTGAGGCACCACAATTCTCCTTTCACGGTTTCCTTCATTGGCCAGGGCTGCCAGTCTGGCAGCCTGCTCTGCTTGAACTGCTTGTGCTGCTTGAAGTTGATCCCTGAGTTGTCGGACCTCATTCATGAACTGTCTCTGCTCCTCGGGAGTCATGTTTTGGAATGGTGCTTCTGGTGGTTGCTCCATCTCAGGCTCTTTTTCCTTGCTCTTTCCTTTGCTTTTGTTTCTCCTACAGGTAGCTTCAATTTCTGAATCAAAGGCTTCAAGATTCTTCCCCCGAGCTCTTGTGTTCATGCACCTGAAGAGAAAACAGAAAAATCGAGAATCAGTCTCTGTGTCGACCGACAAGAAGGCTGTCGATCGACACGGATGCTGCCTCTGCGTCGATTGACAGAAGCTCTGTCGATCGAAACAGAAATAAAAATTTCACACACACGCACGCGAACAGAAATAAAAACTCAATCCAGAAAATATCAAAACAATCCAATAACAAGACAAAATTTGACTATCCCCGGCAACGGCGCCAATTTGATAAGCTGTAAAATACAGCAGCAAATAAATTTATAATAACCCGAAGGCTAGTCGAACCCACAGGGATAGTGCGACGAAATCATCTCATGTACTGGACACAGTTTATCAATTCTTTGTTTGAGTGAACCAATTTTCAGAAGAGGGTTTTGTTTTTCAAAATAGAAATTAACTTGGGAATAAAATTCAATAATAAAAAGCACAGATTCT
>JAPKLW010002432.1:43749-71418 GCA_026898455.1 Plectranthus barbatus
ACATTTTCCGCTGCCAAGTTATACCCTGATAATCCGGGACCAACAAGCTGTAAACTTTCGTGTATCAAACAATAAAAAATGTGAATAATAATTTTATAAATAACCGTCCGGTGGGAAAATTGATTTATTTTAAAAATCATACTACATTAAAAATATTAATGATGGTCTAAACAAGCATTATCAATAATCTATTTAAATATTAAAATATAATGTATCAAGCATTATCAATAATCTATTGCAATAAAATAGAATACACCAAGCAATAAATACAGTGAATCAAGCAATGGATGAAAATGAATTAAGCAATAAAATAGAATGTATCAATTCATAGATAAAATAAAATGAAGCAATAAAACAATGTGTATCCAAAAATAAAATATGCACATTCAAACAATAAACTATAGTGAATCAAACAATGGGTGAAAATAATTTATCAAGCAAGATGTTATAATGTGTCAAAAAATAAAATATAAGACAATATAATGAAGTGTATCAAGTTTTAAGATACAACGTAATAAGCTATAAATTAGTATTTATCAAATAATAAAATATAAAGGATAAAAAATGGGATGTACTATATGAATCAAGAAATACATTATAGAAAAATAATTTGAATAATAAAAAAAATAGAAAACATAAAAACAATTGACGTAAAAAAAGAAAAACAAATGAACAAAGTACTTAAAAATAGTAAGATAAATATTAAAAATAACTACCACAATATTTGGACGGAAATATCCTTAATCCCATATTAAACAAATTTGAAATTTAAAAATTATAATTCATCGCAACCATTTATTTTATTAGATCAGAGGGATAAGATTCATTCTTATTTTTAATATACTTATTTATTATTATATGATCTCATCCCTATATATATATATATATTCATATATAAAAAAATAGCTTACAGTTCTATAAAAATCTAAAACCTCAATACTAAAATAAATAGAATTTTCGGTTAATTTTATCTCTTAACCCCTTCACCCTGTTTTTCATTAAAACCAAAAAAAAATTTGGCTATGGGGGCTAGAGCCCACCCCAATGGCAACCCTTAATTTTATCTCTTAACCCCTTCACCCTGTTTTTCATTAAAATCAAAAAAAAATTTGGCTAGGGGGCTAGAGCCCACCCTAATGGCAACCGCTTACTTCCACCCCTGCTCGTAGCCACATTTGGCCGGAGCAATATACATGATGTTGTATGGGAAATGAGAGGCCTTTAGCATATTAACAGATAGTGGCGGATCCAGAAAATTTTTCCGAAGGGGTTTGAGAATTTTTTTTCGCCTTCACCTTAATTTTAACTTTTTTATATCTTATTTTTCCTTATTTTCATCTATTTTTTCTTTTATACAAGGGGGCTATACCTTAAAAACTGGATCATAATCCTACAAATACGAAAAAAATACGGGCTAGGGGGCTGGAACCCCAGCCTCTACATAGATCCGCCAGTGTGTTAGGTAAATAAAATATTATACTTAATTTTCATAGTTATTCTTTTCGTTTCATAAGATTCATCCAGTTTTATTACTGAGTTAATTTTTTTTATAACCCATTTATTTTTAGCTACTCGCACTTTAATATATATTTCTTGGTATTGTTGTTTGATATTGTCAAAATTTGTGTAGTGAAAATTTTGTCAGAAAGAAACTATTGTTTTAAAATTACTTAAATAAATGTTTATCTAAGTTTAATCCTATTTTGTTTGGGTAACTTATTGACAATGTTTAGATATTTAATTTGTGAAAGCGTATAATCTTCATTCCCCACCTCAACGTGACAACCGTGATTTCGGATTTGGTTTGCTTTACTTTACTCTTATTTCATTGAAATATAAATATTATATATAATCAATCTGTAATGTCCAATATAAAACTATGTGCTAAAACCAAATTTCACAATTAAAATATTTTTACCATGGAAGGGAAGGACGAGAATTAGTCTTGATTAATGGTTGATTTAGCCTAATACAGTGCAATAATAGGCATGAAGTCGGTATCACTCAAGCTTGGGTAGAGCACTCGAGATTTATTTAGAGCCACACATTTCTCTTTCATTTTATGATGCTTTGTTTACAAATTATTTAGTAATGCCATTGTCTTTTTATACTTCACCATTTTCTATACAATATAATACTTTATAATAAAAAAGGTATGTGGTAATAATAGATTGGTATTGAATTTTATTGGATCGATAGAATAAATATATAAGAAGTTTGTATTAAATAGAATTGGATCATGCGCGGATCTACATATTTGGAAACGAGGCTCTAATCCATTTTTTTTAAAAAAAGTTTAATCCAATCTCATTCACATTCCCCCACCTCCATTCCGCCACCACCACCGTCTCCCCTCATCTCTCCTATCATCTTTTTCCGAAAATCAATTGGAGAAAAAAAAACAAACAAAAAAAATTGTCCCGTCCGCTTCCCGTCCAGCAAATTGCGCCGGATTTTTTCCTGGACACTGTATGCGGGCGGGACTTTTCCCCGTCCCAGTGTCCCGACCTCGGCCCGCGTTGGAAAGGTTAATATACTCGAGGAGATTATGATGTCCTAACAATAATTCTTGAAATGGTGGCTTCCACAAACTTGTGGATATGACATGCTTTTTTTGATGTACATATTTGAATAATGCTATAAATATTCTTAACGGATCACCTTTATCCAGTGCATTATTACAAGAAAATGCACCACAAGTTACCTTTACGGTGAATGGTACAACGTATAAAAATGGATATTATTTAACATATGGGATCTATCTAGAATGGGCTTCATTTGTCAAAAGTTTTTCATGTCCTATGGATCCTGTTAATGCTCGAACTTCGATAGGTTGGAATAATAAGAGTACTTGATAAAATAAGCAATAAATTATAAATGAAATTGAAATAAATGTTTGATCGAAAATAGAACTTTAATGTTTATTGCTTTTATTATTGTATTTATTGCTGATTTCAATGTATCTTTGTACAATAAATGCACTCCTATTTATAGGGAGTGAATACAAATAAGTGACTCTAGATGAAAAGTCAAAATACTTTGCCGAACAGGTGTCTTGGACGGTTGCGTCCATTCAGTCGAACTAGTTTCATCTTTGGATGGTTTGACTCAGCTACTCGGCTTATGAAAATGTCCGAGTTGGTCTGTTCAACCGGTACGTAGCTCGGTCAAGAGTAGTTCGGTCAAACAGCCGAACTCCCGATAAGTTTTTCTTAAGCAAATATTTCGCGCTTTGGGCCCCTTTTAGTGAGCTTTCTTTTTGTTGGAATCCAAAATAAGGCCGCTTATTTTTGGGTCACAACAGATCCCAAATACAAAAATTTAAGGAGAGACAAGAAGCTGCAAGAAAAGATGTGGAACGTGCGTTTGGAGTTCTTCAAGCTCGTTGGGCAATAGTAAGATATCCTGCACGAAGTTATTAGAAAGAAGACTTGAGGAATATTATTTATAAATGCAATATTTTACATAATATGATTAAAGAAAACGAAAGAGATTAGTACGAATTTTTTACCATATTGCAACATTGTGTAGTTTTATTTTCTTGTACTACGGATCTATTCAATGAAATGGGGGTACACTTGTACCCCCAAAATTTTATTTTTTTAATTAATTATATATATAATTATAATTATTTATGGGAAGGTCTTGGGTTAGGCAGGCCTAAACGATTTAGGCGGGTTTTATCCATTAACCCAAGTCCAAACCCATATAATATATCCTAATTGGGATTAATAAACTCTATTTGGGATGGGTCAACCCATTTGGGTAGGATAAAACCCGCCTAAACCGTTTAGGCCCGCCTAATGCAAGTTTTTGCCATTATTTATATATTTATTTACATAATATTTATATATTTTTTATATATGTACCCTCAATTTATTTTATTTGTATATTGTACCCCAATTTCAATTTTCTAGATCCGCCTCTGCTACTATGATGCTTAAATTTAATTTTCATTGTGTGTTTGTTGTTTCAAATTTGTATTGTTTTAATTTATAAATTTTTATAATTGTCTTAAATTAAAAACATAAAAATTATTATAAATTTAATACTATAAATTAATATTATAAATACTTCTTCCGTCCCTTTTCTTTTCGGCACGGAAATTAAGAGTTGTGAGTGTAATGAAATTAATATTTTATGGATGAGTGTAAAAAAATTCCTCCGTCCCACTCTATTAGTTCCATTTGCCTTTTTGGTCTGTCCCACTCTATTAGTCTCATTTCCTAAAATGGCAAACTTTTTCACACTCATCAATAAAATATTAATTTCACTACTCTCACAAACATTGGTTCCTGTGCCGAAACCATATGGGACTAATAGCGCGGGACGGAGGTAGTACTTTTTTAGAAAAATATGAATATTTTATGGGACAAATAAAAATGAAAAATAAAATTACTTGGGAAAAGGAGTAAATGATATATATATATATATATATATATATATATATATATATATATAGGGGTGCGATCTAGGCTGAACAAGGTTCTGTGAATGAATTGAGACCAAGCATTCATGAGATCAACGTCCAGAATTCTTCCATGCCATGTATCATTGTTTTTAAGTACATATATCATCATAAGGTTAAAAATGTCCAAAACAAATAAAATTCATATCTAATAAAATCTCACAGCGAATTTAAGGGAGCAGTTTCCCAAAAAAATAGATACACGATCTCTTTCAATTAATAACTTTCTATAGAATTTATGGTGTATCATTAATTCACCAAAACTACCAAAATCTAGAAGTTGAAACGTCAGAAAAGTAAAGTTTGAAGCAAGTATTCGACGACCAACAACTCCATTTTGACGAAATTGCAAAGCTTCATTCAATCGGTAACTTTGTTTTCGTTTTTTTTTTTGCTATTTTGTATCATTGTTTTTTGATTTACTAGATTGCAAAGAATCGATGTGATGAACTGATACATTTGCATTTTTTAATTCTAGGGTTCCTGCGTCAAATTTACCAGGAAAAATTAAGGCGTTGCTGAAATGGCTTCGATCGAAAAACCGACTACGGCGGTTTCAGTTTCAGGTTAGTTTTTTGTTCTCAATTTTTTTTCGAATTAAAAATTGGTATGACACTATGGGTAGCAAAGTTGTTCTAAGTTTGGTAAATTTCTTGAAGTTCACAAAGAACATAAAGCGCGGGTTAGTCTAAATTTAAATTGGATATTGGTGTACGTATGGTTTGTAGCATTATTTGGTTGATAATCAAATGATTTTGTTGTTTTGTAATTATAAATATAATGACAAAGGAAAGCGTAATGTGTTAATAGCTGATTCTATATAAACGATTAAATATTTGTCATTGTTTTAATATAAATTTATCATTATTCGAGGAATTGCATGTCATTTTTTGTGATATCTTTATATGAGTAATTGCATGTCATTTTTTACATTGTGATATCATTATATGAGTAATTGCATGTCATTGTGCAGGATTGCCACAGAGAACCAAGATTGTTTTCCGATATTTGCGTGCAAAATATTGTTCCTCGCTTATGCTGCATGTCCACAGACAATAATTATGCTTTGAAGAACGTGGAAAAAAGTCAGGAGTACATAATGACCGAGAGAGATTACCGAAGTGGATGTCGATAACTATGTTAACGAGTTCATGAGGAACACTGTTTAAGAGGAGACTGAAGCTGTAGACTTAATTTTTTTGTTCTGGCTTTTGAATGAGATATAAGTACATTATGCACTGTTTAAGTTCTACTTAATTTTATTATGTAGTGAATGTTTAGAATAATGAATTTGACGAAGATAATATATCTCTATTTTGTATTCAAATTTCAGTTTTTAATATATGTGTACTAATGTATTGATAAAAAAGAACAAAATTTTAAATGTGTAGTTATATTACTTTAATGATAAATAAAGATAAGAACAATGATATAAAAACCACAAACGAATGACAATATATAACTTCAAAAAAAAACTTCTACATTCAGTTATAATATTAAATTTTAATGCTACAAACGAAAGCATAAATTGATAAAAATCTAATGAAATTTAAGAAATGCAATGATGTATATAATACTGAATGTAATATTAACAAATGTAAAAGAGAAATGATAAATGAATAAAATTCTCCTTTATTAGAATCCTTATTAAAATCAATTTACATTTAATGTTATGAACATGTTTAAATGATGATATTTATTATTCATTAAAATGATATATAATGTATTAACTGTACAATCGAAAAAAAAAGAAGCTAATAAAACAAAAATATTAACGCAGACGCACGAAAAAAATACAAGTCTGTGAACTCAACCAATGAATATAAAAAAAACAGAAAATGTATGATTCTATGTCAAAAGAAAAGAAATAAACAATCAATATATTCTGGATCTGAAAAAGAAAAAGAAAAAAAAAACAATGTTTACTCCAAGTTCTTCTAGCGACCTGTCATTCTATCACAATTCATCTACAAAACAATCGCGAACAGGGCCCGACGGCTGCCACCGTCGATTGCGGCTGGACCTAACGCCGGTGCGAGCACGGTAGCCAAGAAAGTCCGTCGAGAACACGAGCCCACGTCAAGAACTCCTCCAATTTCAGACGAATTAAAAACTGGGACTGTACGAAGCAAGATCCCCAAATCGATTGAAAATTAGGGCACACAAATAACCTCCCCAATTTACAAAAACACGGCCGCCGTTGGCGGCGGTCGAGACAGTCACCGTTCAGAGCAAAACCGGCCAAAAAAGAAAAACGATCGAAGAAGAAAAGAACGAACGACAGAAAAAGAAAAGAACACACTCTGAAAAATTAAGAAATAAAATTTTAGACGTTAATTCTGTATTAATTAGATATGATATAAAAACCAAAAATAAAAAGATATTAAAAACTTATAAATTGCATGATTATAGGGATTTCCAAAACTAACAACTTTATATAACTATGTGATACCAATATTGCCCTTTACTTAATAAAATATTAATTAAAAAATGCCATGTGGCATAATATGGGGCGTCCAAAATTTAAGATGAATGGCTGGATAAATGGTCACAGTTCATTCAGGACATATAGTTCGGATTTGAACGCAACTCTATATATATATATATTTTGGAATTGCCCATTTTATTTTGATGGAAAAAGGTTAGGGGTGAGCAACGGTCGGTTCGGTCTGAAAACCGAACCGAACCGCCCAAACCGCCAAACCGCAAATCTTAAAAAATCAAACCAAACCGCACCGCTAGGAGTATGTAAACCGCACCGAAATCGCACCGAACCGAATGGGCGGTTTCGGTTTGGTTTGACGGTTTGCACCGAACCGCACCGAACCGCACCGAACCGCACGGTTTCGGTTTAAACCGAACTTTTTCCACCTATTTTTCAAAATGCTTGAATTTAAACATATATTTTCATGTTCCAACATTCATTAAAAGTCCAAATACACCAAATATAATCCCACAAGTTCAACAAACAAGTCTAACTCATAAATCCAAATACACAAGTTCATGAATAACAATTCAAATCTAAGTTCAAATCTATAAATTCATATCCAAACCGCCCAAACCGAACCGAAATCGAACCGAACCGCCCAAACCGAACCGCACCGCCATATTTCGGTTAAAACCAAACCGAACCGAATTTTGGCGGTTTCAAAAAATCCAGACCGAACCGAATCGAAATTAATATATAAACCGAATCGAACCGAACCGAAACCACCGGTTTACAGTTTGGTTCGGTTTTCGGTTCGGTTTTGCTGAGTTGAGGCTAAGAAAATCCACATTCCTCGAAAAATGCAACTTGTCTTAATTGAACGTTGCATTGATCGAACCTTCTTCATCGTCATCCCCGGAGCAGCCTTGAGAGAGACCTCAGCCGCCGCCCTTTGCTCAATAAACTGAGGAGCCTTCAGCACCCTCGCCGCTGCGCTTACCGGAGTCGATTTGTTTCCGTACAACCGACCGAGAAATCATTCTCAAAACGTCCTCTTCCACCTCTCTAGTCAGTAGTCAGCCATCCACGTTCACTCTTGCCTAACTAGTTCATATCATCCTCTTCAAAATATGTGTGAATGTTTGTTGGCATTTTCATTTTGAAATTCAAATTCTCTAGCTAGGTTGAGAAATTTCGTGCAGCTTTCTGGTGCACTACTGTGATTTACGTTTCTGTATTACTATATTATATAGATCGATACAGATTTAGATATGAATGGTTTGGGTGCATGGGCATTTGCTTTAATAATAGTAAAGTAGATTTGAATTGCATTCACGGCTTCTTTCCTCTCCGATGAGACGCGGAAGTAAGGATTAAGGAAGTAGTAATTCTTTTTTCTAAGTTTGGGAAATTTTTCTGGAAAGACGTCAAATTTAGAGTATTAGATTATGAGTTGAAGATCATATAATCACTAACTGAAGATCAGATGATCACTAGTACTACTCTATTTATTATATATTATACCATAAATATTTTAACAGTTGCCTTTTATTATGATTATGGTGTGTTCTTAATAATTTGAACTTTGTATATTGGGGGGCGATGAATCACTTCTAAGTTCTAAGAAAGAAGCCAGTAGATTTTGAAGAAGCAATCAGTTTTTTAAACAAAATTATTAAGTTGCAGCTGCAAATCATATGCTACTAGTCCTCTGTTTTCTGTTTCCTTGGCAATTTGTGGTCTGACCACTTCTAAACTAATTGCAGATTAGATTTCAGGGTGATCATCATGTATACAATGCATTTGTTGACATCTTGAATATTCTTCACATATTTCATGTTCTTATCTGTTACAACAAAACCAGTACAATTTTTCAGAGTTGGGATTTCTTGAAATTTGTTTGTAGGTTTATGCTCCCTTTCAGGATCATGCTGACCTTCTGGTAGAAAATCACTCCTTTTTTTAACATATGCTTGTGTGTGTAGAGATCATATCTTGCTGCAGAATAGTGGAGGCTCTCCCATGACTATTGCAAAGTCAACACCTGTGGAGCAGGTTATTTTCTCTATAGTGAATCAGTGATTTTGTGGTAGACTTTTTATAAATCATAAAAAAATAACCATTTTATTTTGTCAATTCTGTTGTAGAATCCTGCTGCAGGTGATCAGTATGGCAGTTGCCCTGATTCAGAACAGTGGAGACATGGTAAAAAGGAGCAGGAGAAAAGCAAAGGAGGAGACAAAACTGAACATGATTATGATGATAACTTGAACTGCGAAAGAAAATATGCTGGTGGAGATGAATCTGCGACTGACCAATTTTGTATGTGCAGTAAGAGTCGGCTTGTGTTCTTTAAGTGTATATAAGTTGCTTAATGATTTAAATGTTGTAATATTTTTGTGTCTCACGCTATAAATCCAATTAGTTGAACTTGCTCTATTTTATCGTAGATCAGTAATAGCCAGTTCTCTCTCTCTCTCTCGTGTTTAATAAGCAGTTTAATATCAGTAAGTTTCCTCCGGTAAAAATGAACTTCTGTGATCATTAGTATTTTTTTATGAGTAGTTCTGTTACCATTAGTATTGAGATCTCTATTTTGGGATTATGTTACAGAATATTATAGATATTGCTATTGAAATTCTGTTTTGAGCTTTTATTACAGAATATTGGAGATATCTATCTCCATTCAGCTCTACATAATCAATCCATTTTGCTCTGGAGCAGGGAACACAGTGTCAAATTTCTTGGGAAAAGTGATAGAAAGATTGAAAGACACTGAAGATTACAAGAAATTCTGGGACTGTTTTCATTCCTATAGAAGCAAGCTTGTCAAGCTGCCTCAATTTCTAATGCTGGTGAATTCTCCTAAAATTTATCCTTTTTGTTACTCCATTTTTACATCTTTCCTCTAGTTTGTCATTTTATGATGCAGAAACTAATGCTTCATATATCACCAACATCTTTTTACTTCTAAAAAATGAAAAATTTTGTTCTTATAGTTTTGCAATTAACCTTTTTTGTGAAGACTTGCCTGTCAGTCTGTCACCGATCTAAAAATCATAAGCTACGTGCTATGATCATTCATTCTAATATATCTCAAGATGTTTGTAGATGAAATGGTGATAATACTTGATATCATATTAAATCAATTGGTTAATGCTTACAAAAACAATTATAAAATTGGGAGGCCAAATAAGTTCTTGTAATGTGTCGTATATTTAATTTCTTTTGAAGAATTTGTAATCAGGATAAACATTATATTGTTTCAGGTGGCTAGTTTACTGGGGTCGTATCCAGACCTTAAGGAGCAGTGTGAAGATTTTATAATTATTGTTGAGAAAGGTAAAAGAGGAATTTGATGCTTTTTATGTGTTCACTCAAGAGTATATATATTTTTGAATTTATTTCTGTTCAAGCTCTTCATCGGATGCTTTAGAAGTAGTCTTTTATTTTTTATGTTGAATGACCTATTGGTAAAGTTTGGATTTTTTTGCCGAAGGATGACATTTGGATGACTTGAGTACATTCCAGGACGAAATCTCAGAGCATCAAAGGTAGAGAATGCTAAAGATAAAGATCATGATAACAGAGGAAGAGACAGTTGTGACAAGGTTCTTGCCTTCAGCAAAGAAGGACAGAAGTTGTCTGCTACAAAGGAGAAGTTTCTAGCAAAATCCATCCATGAATTTGATCTCTCAAACTGTGAACGCTGCACTCCTAGTTATCGACTTCTTCCAAATAATGTAATTGTTCTACTTCAATTTTTACGTATCTGAATATTTGGATCTTTTGCTCATCATGTTGCAACTCCACAATACAGTATGCCAGTGCTGAAGATTGCTCTTTCAAACATAGGCGTAAAAATAAATATGAAGAAAAGCTGTTTCGTTGTGAGGACAATAGGTATGGGTTCTCTCCAGAGATTCTGGGTAAAATATACTAGTCTATTTCTTCAATAAGGGCCTAAGGGGGTTCAGCTCTGTTTATAAGCACTGAAAATTGTCAATTTTTGTGTTTTAATTTGATTTTATGTTTGAGCTTGACATGTTGGGATATGTGAACGCAACAACAAAGTCTGTTGAAGAACTGATGGATAGTATGAATGCTAATACAAGCAAGACTGATTGTTCATTTCATATAGAGGATCATTTGACAGGTATGCCTTGATGAATGATGCATGATTATTTCATTGAATGGTTGAATGCTTCAAGTTGTTTGCCCATATTTCTATCTTTTGTTCAGCTGTTAACCTACGGTGTATTGAGCGTTTATATGGTGACCATGGACTCGACGTAAGGGATGTATTGAGGAAGAATGCACCCCTTTCTTTGCCAGTTATATTAACCCGGATGAAACAGAAACATGAATAATGGACAAGATGCCGCTCTGATTTCAATAAAGTCTGGGCTGAGATTTATTCTATGAACTAACACAAGTCACTTGATCACAGAAGCTTCTATATGAAACAACAAGATACAAAGAACTTGAGTGCTAAAGGTAATTTTGGCCTTAGCCACCATTTTTATCAATTGACTACATTCAATGGTCTAATTTTGAGACCCAACATGTATCATTTAGCATATTTGTTTTGTTTGAATTCGAGCTTTATTTTCTTATTCAAGCCAGAGTTCCATTAATTCATGCTATGCTTAGGGACGTACGAAGATACATTTGTATTTGAGGAACCTTCGGCTGTTCCAAAGAAAAAGAGGAAAGCTCTTTCAAGGCAGAAGAAGGAAAAGCCAGCTGGGGCAGTTCACAAGAAAAGGCCGGATGCATCACATCTTGTGCAACTTAAGGCAGCAGTCAAAGCTAAAGAATACAAAATGATTCTATCTCAACTGAAGGAAGCAGAAGAGACGGAGCTTCAGAGATTGAGAAGATAAGAGGAAGAAATTCAAAGATCAGACCGCGAAGCTGAGCAAAGAAGACTTGAAACAGAACAAAAAAAACGAGAAGAAGAGGAAGCTGCTAAACTGAAAAGAAAGCAAGAAGAAGCAACAGCTGAATTGAGAAGAAAAGAGGAAGAAGCAACAGCTGCCGAAAAGGCAAGAAATGAAGCAGCAGCAGCAGCAAACCAAAAAGAGGAAGAGGAGGCAAACAACAGAGCTCATCCTCAACCCGAGCTATCTACTGCTATATCTCATAGTCAAACCGGCGGAGACTCTAGAACACTGGCTGCACTTGAAGGAACAATGTCTCCCGATCCCATCTCTGTAGCTGCACCTCATCTACCCCTTGATGTTCTGAGACGGGAAATGGCTCAGCGGATCCTTACTAAGGTAGAGGTAGCAGAATCCCAGCAGCAGATTATGTCAAGTGTTCAATCTTTCTCCACTACAATTTTGGCGGTGATCAAAAAGGAGGAAGAAAGGAGAATTGCTGACGCTGCTTGGTGGAAGCAAGAAAAAGAGAAGTTCGCTGCTAAAAAACAAGAGCTAAGACTTGCTATAGAAGAGTTGAAGAAGAAGGAAGTAGAACTCAAGCTAAAGAAACTTGAGATGGAGAATGAGAAGCTTGCTAAGAAATTAGAGTGGGAGGCGCTGAAAGAGAAGCAAAAAAAAAGCATATTATGACAAATTTGTGCAGATGGCGGCAAATTTGACGAATATGACAAGAAGACAGCTCCCGACTCCTGAAGATAATAAAGTTGAATATGTTTAGCAAGTTTCTGAAACATTTTTGCTTTTTCAGTTTCATTGTACCTGTAACTCCAAATCATGTATGAAACTGAATCAGACTTAGACGATTACCCATTGTCCACTTCTGACTTTTTGCGTTTCTTAGTTGATATACACTATTTGTGTATTCAACAAAATTGCATGTGGATTGTCACATGAATGTGTGCTGAGTTATATGTCTGTTGATTGGTGGTAAATGCTTGCTGTTTGATTGGGTGCTGGATTCTCTAGCATATTCCTAAGTAGCATTTAATTATGCTTAATCAAGATTATTTCCCAGCTTGTGTTGAGGGGCAATTTATTTGAAACCAATCTTTGCTAGGATTAAGTTCGATAAATTCTGAGATAGATGGCTAGACTAGATCTGATACTTGTATTAGAATTTCTTGTAAACTCAGAAATTTTTCCTTCTTAGATTCAGCAATTGCTAGTAGGCTTTGATTGCACAAAAAAGGGGGAAATTGTTGGGAATTATTCTTGGATTTATGTTATAAGATCCCTTTAAATCAAATTGTAAAGGTTTTGTTGAATCAAAGCTTTAGTTAGTTTGGTGGATCATTGTTGAAGTCTAGATTAGTCTAGCAACTCATTTGTAAAGTCATGTTTAAGCAATATATCGAGTTGTAATAGATTAGAAATGTTTGTGGAAGATTGCTGAAGGATTCAACAATTGAAATGAAGAAAATCAGATTCCAAGCAACTTCGGAAGACTCTGGATGCTAGGAGTGTTCTCAGTAGTCAGGAAGATGTTGGTTGCTGGAGACGTCAGCAGACAGAAATGACTACTAAGGAGGTAGCGGTCAAGTGCTGAAAAGAATGACTGTTAAGGTGTTAGTAGTTATATGCTGAAAGAAATGACTGCTAAGGTGTTAGTAGTCATATGCTGAAAGAAAAGACTGCTAGGAATTCTTGCTCAGCAGTCAGAAGTATGAAGATAGCAGAATGCTGAAGGAGTTGGCATTCACTACACTCAGGAGATTGCTAGAAGTTGTAGCAATCAGGAATCAAAACTCAATGCTGATTACGCAACTGCTGAGAATTCAGCAGTTGGACACAAAGCTGACTGCTAGAAGAGTTCAGCAGTCAAAAAGTCTAATGACTTAGCAGAATGTTCCCAGCATTCTCCGAAAGAATGCTAAGCAAGGAAATAGTCAGCAACTTCTGCTAAGACTACCGTTCTGACAAAGGGTACGCCAAAGGACGCATAGCTTTCCCGAAGTAGGTGAAAAGCACTGTACCCAGCCGTAAAGGAAGGAAAAAGTAGACGCTCTATTGGACAATGAAGACGGTGTGTCTAACGGGTCTGGAGATTCAAAAGTTTGAATCTCCACATATAAAGAGAAGTCCAAAACAAGCGAGAAAAAACTTTTCCTTCGACTACTACTACTGCAAGAGACAATTCTCGAGAGATAGCTTTTACAAAGCAAACAAAGAAAAGAGTAGTCAGTTGAGAGCTCGCTAAAGAGACAGGAAGAATCTTAAGCTCTCAACAGCAAGTGTCACACATTGAATATCTGACACTGCATTCAAGAAGAGATTTTTTGACTTAGTTCAAGAATCAATCATTGGGATAACTTCCATCCTATGAAGCATCCAGCAGTCATATCTCTGAAAAGAGATTGACTAAGACGGGCTTTGCCAAACAACCAGAAGAGTTCAAGAAGGAACTTAAAAGCTTCTATTACAGCAAGGATAAGTTTTACGAAGGAGTCGCCCTTGACTTAACCGTAGCTGTTGAAAGATCAAAGTAACGGAGGATAGCTTTGTAGTGGCTGGCTCGAAAGCTCACCACCTGCTATAAGTGACCGGCGAATCCTTGTACTTTTGTATATCTATTAGTGAAATTCTCAGTGTTCGACTGAGGAGTGGACGTAGATTTTAAGAGTTGAACCACTATAAATCGTGTGTCTCTATTGCTGTTTTATTGTTTCTACTGTTGATTTAAAACCTAGTAATCTCAAGTTGCTCGTGTATATCTGAAACAATATTAACTCCAATCTTAAGCTAAACATTTGAAAAGAAACTAAGTGCAAGATAACTTGATATTCCGCTGCATTTATTACATAGTCTTCCGCGGCTTAACACCATGACTCTGATCAGGGACCAACAATCAGCAATCCTTTCTTTTATCGCTCTAATTTGATTTATATTAATCGAGAATGTTCTCTCCCATTGAGGGGAAAGATCAATTAGAGTAGATCGAGTGTAGAAGAATTACAGTTCAGAGTAGTGTTAGATTGACAAACCTTGTAAACTCGTATCAATTGCATCTTCTTGCCGACTTAGAGGTATGATTTTGACAACATAAAAAATGGGAAAATTGTTAGGTGTTGATGTAGAAATCTCACCTTTAAAATTGATGTTTTGATGTGTCAAAACTGTGTACTAAAGTCTAGGCCTTAGTAATTACCTCATGTAATCCTTGAATAGGATGATCAAGTTGAAATAGTCTAGAAGAAGAGAACTGTCAAAAACTGTGGAGCAGTTTTTGAAAAAGAAGCCATCCAGACGAGAAAACTGCCAAGGATAAAGGACGAGAAAAACTGAGCAGAGTAATGAATGCAAAAAAATGTGCTGACAGTCTTTCAACTGTCAAGGATTGTATATCAATGAAAACTGTGGACATAGTTTTCATAAAGAAACTGTCGAGAGGCGCTCACAGTTTCTGATCAAGACAGTTTCACGTCAAAGGAATACGTGGATGGCAAGATGCCAATCAGTCATAAAAGAACATTAAAGAAGTCAATAAAAGAGACGAAGAAACACTCAGTTATGACTGGCGTACAACGTTGTTCGGCTTCTGATATATCAAGTACAAACTGCCCTGCAAAAAGAATGGCAATATTTCAGAAAAGGCAGAGGAGTAGGTCTGCGACATAAAAAAGTAGGTCGTTGATTGGACAACATCGTCTTTGTTTCTACCGGCTACTTTTTGAAGTCTCGCCTATAAATAGCAGGAGGATCAGTGACAAACACAACCAAGAAGAACACATTCAAAGCTTGTCGTTACTCTGCCGATTTTAAAAGCTCAAATACATTTACAGCTCTCAAGCAAGAAAACACTATTTCCGTGGTTCATCTATTGAACACGAGGCATTATTACTTAAGGAATCTTCTAAGATTCACTGTGTGACCCTGTGTACACGAGGATTAAGTCTTTCGATTTAATCTACTCTCTTGGTGTTCTTACTTTTCAAGTGTCAATACAGCTGCCTGATTTTTTCAGGAAAAGAAGGTTACTACGGGCAACTGCCAACCAGCATGCGTTCTGGGAAGAACTGAACCATCCACCCACCGGAGAAGGAGAAGGGAGGTTTGTCCTCAATCCATTTCCGACGTCTTCCAGTTCTAAGGAGACTTGGAGGTGGTACCTGGCTTCGAGGAACTGAAGAAGGAGTGAAGAACAACAACCTGGGCGAGTGATCCATTCTGCTGTGGACGGTGGTCTCTACAGCATTTGACTATAGATCGTGAGGATTGTATCTTCATTACTTAGTGAATTACTAGATCTATTTTCGAAGAGTGGACGTAGGACATAAGGCTCCGAACCACTATAAATATTCTGCCTCATTTATAGTTTTACTTACTGAAATAATCTTGTGCCCGAATTCACTACTGTAACATGAAAATGTTAGTTGACAAAATTATTAACGTTTATATCTGAACTAGTATGCAACTTACCAGATGTATAACACTCTGAAAAATCAGAAACACGGATATGTTAAAGTGGTGCCAAAGTTTAACAAAAACATGTTAGTGTTAAAGATACAGATAAGTTTAACACGTTAACTCAGAATTAAATACGCAGCGGATCTAAAAATATGTTCTGGGATTTAATGCTAAATCCCAGAGTGCCTCATGGCGAAAGTGATTTCACTAATATAAAACTGAGTTTTACAAAGGAAATCAAAAATAACAAAAGACTCGAATTTCTTCTAAGTTCACTCCTTAGAATAAATTCGATTACAATACTTACTAACCAACCTAAACGACACCAAGCAACACTTCTTCAATCGTTGGATTCACTCTCCGGAGATTGCCTCTATGCTGGTATGGTGATCTTCGAATAGTATGGAATAGTAAGGGTGAAGGACTGAAGAGTTTGAAGAACTTCTCGTAGGATTTAGAATAGAATCAGTCAATCAACCTCTTCAATCTTCGGTCTTTCTATTTATTAAGCCTTGGAGTGCACGTACAAAAATCCCACGTCCTTGAAGTCGTGGGTTTGCCCTCTTTCCACGTCCACTTGCTCCTTTGTACAAAATAGAAGCACCACAATAACTCACCTGGGTGGTGGTTTGAATCGTGGAGGCACTCCCCTTTATTTTACCTAGAATAATAGTAAATATAATAAAATATGGTTAGGATACATAATATGCACGACCCCTAAAAAGTAGGACCTGAAAAGATATGGAATTAGGGTTGAAATAATCATCCCTAAAAAGTAGGAAACGGTTGTAACCAACTTCATATGCAGCAGAGAGAAAGTATAGCATTAACAAAAGATATGTTAGATATTGATGTTAAACTTTAGTAAAGTTTAACATCACAATTGTCTAACATCATCAATCTCCCCCTTAATGTTAGACTTTTTGCTGCCATTCCACACACCAAACAAAGTCATGGTTCAGCCATGATAAAATATTCAAACATAGAACAATGGATCATCCATAGCACATAAATACTAAAGATCATAAAATATGGATCATCCATAGCACATATAAACATTAAATATTAAACGAGTAGAAAGGAGCTTAAAGGTATGAAATGGCTCCTCCATAATGTTAACCTTCTGCTATTCTTTCATACTCCAGTCCATGGTGCAACCATGATAAATATTCTAACCAATTAAAGTGTTCCCTGCATAAGGATCAACCATAACATTAACAAACAAATTATATAGAACTGCGAAGGGTAAGCTTAAACATCAAAGTGTCACACTATGCTGTTAAACATAAGTGTAACTCTGACACCAACAATAATATTCTCCCCCTTAAGCTTATCCTTCCAGTTTCCATTCCACACAAAAACATGGAGCAGCCATGATAAACCTTTAAACATATATACTAAATATGAAAACAAAACCAATGGTAACCATCATAAACATTACCAAAATAAACCACAAGATTGAAGAAATAAAGAGAGTAAGAAATAAAGAAAGTCTCCCCCTGAATCTCATGATGTCTCCCCCTGAATGGTAGCTGGAAGGAAAGCTTACAACTCCAACCTTTTATTTGTTGTGTTGTGGTAGTCGGTTAACTGCATTCTATTGGAAGAGAATATTCCTTCATCATCAAGATTGCCAACACTCATTTCATAGGAAAGATCTTTAACTTGGTACTCAGCAAAGGTTAAAGATTGTCTATACACAAGGAGGCTCATATCAGCTATGATGTTTCTATCATATTCTTGAACGCCTTTGTATCTAATGAGAGCGGAATGAGGGAGAGGTGCAGCAGCAGTGTTGAATCAGACTAAGTGAAAGCCCTGCAGATGTTAGAGAATACAAGCTGAACAATTTATGAATAAATTAAACGACTGACCTTTACCTATGTGGTAGAGTAGTTCTGCTTGTTCCTCGGTTTCTGCTTTTATACCATGTTGGAGTTAGACTTTTCAAAGTCTGACATGGGATCATCTTCAACAGTGTTTGGTACATGTGGTGTGTCTTCCAACAAACTCTCCTTCTTACACTTTCTTCTTTCCTTTAACTCTGTAATCATTTTTCAAGCTCTCCACTTTCAGAGAAGGATCTACATGTAGTTCTCATCTGTTGTTGTGTCAGTATAGCAGTCTTCTTCTGGTTTGTTAGTGTTAGACCTTTCTGACACTTTGACATCTTAATCAGAACTTGGGATGTGAGTTGAAAGTTTCTGTATCTGCTACCCCTTTCCTCTTTTTGGCTGGTTGTGAAGCTTGTTGACCGGCCAGAACTTTAGAGATAGAGTTTTGTAGTGCTTGAAGGTCGCCGGAGCTGAGGACTGCCTTGAGGAGCTCCTGAATTTTTTTCTGCCATGGTGATCTGAAAGGAGAGAGAGAACACAAAGCATACACAAGAAGAGAGCAAGACACTGTAGACAAGTAGTTGAAGGGTTGCTCTTGGTTAAACGCGCTGTGAGGTGACGCAAGTGGGAAGAGAAGAGAGTACAATATATAGTTAAAATATGCAATCAGTAGAGTGAGAAAAACAAGGAAACCCTGGTCAGATTTTTAGAACTAACAAATTTAATCAGGTTCACTTAAAATTCGAATATTAAGGGATAAGTTTTTTGTGTTTTAAATGAAATTAAACCTAGATTGAATCAAATGACTGAATCCTAGAATTTAGATGATGAAAGATTTGGAAAGAGAAACAAGTTCCTGAGAAATAGCAATGACCTACAGTAATAAAGAAAACAAAACAGCCTGTTTAAGAGTTTAACAAATTTATTGTCAGAGTTTCACAATGTGAATTTATCGACATCCTTCCACAGAGGTTGTGTGCCTAATCAACTCCAACCTCTAGTACTAGTTGACATAAAGAACATTGCTTTATTTAGAAATTTTTCCACATGAGTTGTGTTCTAACAACGTTCAACTCACAGTACTTTTTATGATGTTAGCAATGATCACAACAATCACGTTTTATAGTCTGAAACCTCACACTTGTGTTTCTGACTTTACAACATGACAAAATAAATCACAAAAGAAAAACAAACTCTAACAAAAACATGTATAAACTCTAACAGGCACAATGATTTAAGTTATTACTGAGGGGAATTGCACATTCCATGGGCATTTCGAAGAAAAGTATATCTTTCAAAATCCAAAGCCTTGGTAAAAATGTCAGCTATTTGATCTTTAGTAGGTATATATTTCAGAGACACTAGATCCTTCTCCACTAGATCACAAATAAAGTGATGCCTAATATCAATGTGTTTTGTTCGTGAATGCTGAACAGGGTTCTTAGAAATCTCAATGGCATTAGCATTATCATATAAAAGTGTTAGAGTTTCAGGCTTCCTACTGTAATTATTTAATATTTGTTTCATCAAGAGTAGTTGTGAATAATACCTTGAGATTTTTGTGTACTTCTATTAAGCTGTTGAAATTGATGTACACTTTTGGTTCGTATAGCTCAACAACCCCACATTATTATGTATTTGAAACCGGCTTCCTCTTGTATCCTTTTTGTTGTCAACTTCACTTTTAACATTCCTCAAATGTGGCTCCACAAGGCAGAGTTGATACCTGTCACTTACAACACCACTCGAAAACAAATTTGGGTAATTTGTAGCAAAGTATATACGACCACTTATAACCCCTTCAAACAATGTTAGTTTAACACTAACAACAACATTGATATTGTGCAGTTTAACATCAAATCTCATTAGAGTTCTCCTAAGTCTAAAAAATTCTAGACAAAAATCACTAATCAACCTCATAACATACATGTTCTAAGGTATAAAAACATAAATTTTAGTTTGATAAATCCGAAGTCCTAGAGAAAAAAAATATATATATATAAATTTATCTACCATACTCATATAAATCATATCAGCAATAAATTTATCAAATAGATTATCAAGCCAAATGAAAGAGACACCAAACACACAATCATTGACATAAGTTTCGATAATGAATAAATATAATACTAATATTCTCTACACAGAAATTTTATCAACATTGTCTCTTAAAACATCTATTTTAATGATAAATTGGATGAGAAAAGAGTACCTAGCTTGTGGTGCACAAGATTGAATGGATGTGAACATGATATTGTCATTCAAATTCTCAAAAATATCTTTAGGATCAAATTGAGTCAGTGAGTTATAAGATATACCATAGTTATCTTCAGGAATGTTGATGTTAGACTTCTTCTTTGACAAATTAAAATCATCTTCTTGCCTAGGCACATGTGTTGTGTCCTTCAGTGCTTGTTGATAGTCCTTTACTTTTTCTCCTCCTCCTTTTCTAGGTATTTCTCACTTTTGTCGGTTGATAATATCATGATAGAGTCTTTCAGACCTGCAAGATGGAAATGAAGAAATTCCAACAATTTTCAATCCTTCAGAGATGGGTTTCAAGTCACCTGAATCATTTGCATTAATTGGGTAGCCAAAATCTCCTATGAAGATCTATGTAACTGGGGGTTCTTTTAGAATTTCTTCAGTTTCCTTGTCAAACAAAATGACAAACTCTGACCTCTCGTCTCTAACAGGTGGGTTGTCAGACATTTCAGTAGGATATTGTTCAGAGGCAGGGAAAGGTTTTTCCAATGATTGCGGTAGCGGAGATTTAGTTTTTTCAACCAAGGGCCCAGTGGTTTTCGTTAAAGCGGGTTCAATGGTTGATTCTCGTCGAGGACTTGAGATTTCAGTAGACTTGAGATTGTCAGGTTGAGATATTGTTGTAGTTTCAAACTCAACAATGGGAGGTACAACGACAGTAGGGTTTTCAGGTTGAATTTTTGGTTGTACAGTAGTGTTGGGCTGTGAAATTTGGGGAGTTTCAGGTTTAGGTAGTTTCATCTCCTTGTCACAGAGGACATTTTTGGAGTTGATGTTATACTTAGGAGAGGTTTAACATTTGTATTTGTTATAGCATCATTGACACTTTCACTGAACTGGAACATGTCATTCTTCCATTCCTTATATAGAACAATCCCTGCATCATCAAAAATTACATTCACAGACTCTTGAATGGTCTGAGTATGTAAGTTAGATACTCGATAAACTCTACTATTAGTGAAATATTCAAGGATAAAATCATCATTATACCTTAGATTAGACAACACAAGATAATCATGATCATCTAAAACATAACAAACACATTCAAACACATGTAAATATGTAAGGTTTGGTTTATTCATTTTCAAAGATTCATAAGAGATCATTTCAGTACCTTGTATTGCATGTATCATATATATTAAATGACATGATGTATTCCTAGTTCTAATGATCAAACTTTCAGATATTGACATTTTCTCAACCATTTTTAATTCAATAATAATATTATGTTGAAGCGATTTAGAAGCATAAAAATCAAGAGAGATACATTTACGTTCACAAAGGTTAGAAAACTCCTCATTCACAAACTCAATATCAATTCTAATTATAATTAGATTTGAATGGTGAACCTTTTGAAGCTCTCGACACAACTTCTTTAGCCATGAAAGTATATCATATATATCTCTCATAAATTGAACTCTAACAAATGTAGAAAAGTCATCAAAGCTCTCAATTTCTATTGACTCTATTAATTTCACTAACTTAAAGCAATGTGCGGTATAAATCATGATCAACATAGAATGAGATGACCTTGTCTGCTTACCTTTCAGACAAGAATCACAAACCTTATCAATATTGAACTTTAGTTTTGTTATCCTTTTTACACCGGTATGTTTGAGTATAATATTTTTGTGACCGATATTTTGGTGACATACACCATCTTTATCAGGCTTGATTAAGGAATATTTTCGATCTTGATCAACCTGATAACATTTGTTAAAGGATTGGAGTCCTTGAAAATCTGGTATGTTGAGAGTTTCTTTTCCTGTTAAATGTCTAACATACCTATTGTCAGAGTACCATATAACTGCAATATTAGTCTTCAACAAAGTATAATCAAAATATATCTTATAGTATTGATTAATATTATGAGATTGGTTATCATTGTAAAACTTCATATTCTCATCATCAACATGTTGAGTGCACAAATATTTAACACGACTTAGTCTCTGACTTAAACAAGACTTTAACTCACATTCAGACTTTCTATTAGTCATAGTAGTATTTTTCTTATAGATATTAACTATATAATTTTCGTATTTAAATAACATAGGATATGTAGAGAATAATTTAAAATATCTTAAACTATTGACATAAGAATGTCCTATAGGTATAATTACATCAAATCTAAATTTATCAAACATCAAATCAGCCTTAAAACTCTAAAAATCAACATACTAACCTCCATGTCCCTTTGTATAAAGAAATCTTTGAGTTTATGAGAGATATCCTTATCTTTGACAAATATAAACTTCTCTTTTTGCTTCTCACATTCTTTATCAACAAGGTTGGAATAATGGCTGATTTGTTTACCTATCTTCAGGATATCTTCATTATTTCGAAGATCTTGAATCCTGTAATAGTTAGTATAGCCAGAAGAAATATTATTATTTAACTTGGTCATTTCATACCTGTTTGTAATATTCTCTGACACTAGAATGTTGGACAAAAGTGTAACATAATCATTGTCGGAGATGCTATTTTTAGAAATTTCAGACTCATCATCAGCATGCTCCTCATCTACACATTCCTCTATTCTTCACGGAGACATAATGTATTCATAGAGGGGCTCTTCAATATCTAAGTCTTTATTTGTAGAGATGTCACTTAAAATTTTTGACAATGTTGATGTTGATGTTGAACTTTTTCTCCCGAATTGTGGATTGATAATTTCCTTGAACTTGTTTATCCTTTTCGTTTATGTCATATGATTTGATTGATCTTTGTCTAGTAGATCATCGTCTAACTCTTCTTCAATTTCTTCTACCTTTGGGATGTTGGTTGGACTTGTATCCCTGACATCTCTTGAATTGAAGGTTAAGCTCTTGATTTTGTCCTCCGATTTTTGTTCCACCAATTTCAATTCGGATATAGACAAAACACTTGCCAAATCTGCAATATTCAAAGTTTCAACATCTCTCACTTCTTTGATTTCAGACACGTTGATGTTAAACTTTTCTGGCAGCGACTCTAACATCTTGCTGACCAGCCTTGTATTGCTGATTGGTTCACCTAGAGCTTGAGCTTCATTTGACATGGATATAATCTTCTCATAAAATGATAAGATAGTCTCCCCTTCTAACATCCTCAAATTCTCAAATTTGTTGGTGAGGATCCGCATCTTTGACATTCTAACACTAGTGGTTCCCTCAAACTTGCCTTGAAGTATCCACCATGCTTCTCTTGCTTCTGAACATTTGGAAATGAGCCTGAAAGATGCAACATCAATAGAAACAAATATAGATTTAAGTGTTATAGTGTTAAAGTTGGAGATTGTCCTTTCACTTTGCGTCCATTGTCGTTCCGATTTGAGTGACACCAACATCTTATCTGTATTCTTTGGATCTGGTATTGACACTTTTGAAGGTATCCATTCATCTATCACAGCAGCCCATGCTTTTTCATCCAATTACTTGATGTACATCTTCATTCTTGACTTCCATAGATAGTAGTTGTCGCCATAGCTATCAAGAATGGGTGGTATACTTACTGAATTTGATGAATTCATTGTAGTAAATTTGCACTGCAGGAACTTACTACTTAGTCCGTCAAGTAGTCGTTGTGGGTACCAATTGAAATAATCTCGTGCCCGAATTTACTACTGTAATATGAAAATATTAGTTGACAAAATTATTAACGTTTATATCTGAACTAGTATGCAACTTACCAGATGTATAACACTCTGAAAAATCAGAAACACGTATATGTTAAAGTGGTGCCAAAGTTTAACAGAAACATATTAGTGTTAAATATACAGATAAGTTTAACACGTTAACTCAGAATTAAATACGCAGTGGATCTAAAAATATGTTCTGGGATTTAATGCTAAATCCCAGAGTGCCTTATGGCGAAAGTGATTTCACTAATATAAAACTGAGTTTTACAAAGGAAATCAAAAACAACAAAAGACTCGAATTTCTTCTAAGTTCACTCCTTAGAATAAATTCGATTACAATACTTACTAACCAACCTAAACGACACCAAGCAACACTTCTTCAATCGTTGGATTCACTCTCCGGAGATTGCCTCTATGCTGGTATGGTGATCTTCGAATAGTATGGAATAGTAAGGGTGAAGGACTGAAGAGTTTGAAGAACTTCTCGTAGGATTTAGAATAGAATCAGTCAATCAACCTCTTCAATCTTCGGTCTTTCTATTTATTAAGCCTTGGAGTGCACGTACAAAAATCCCACGTCCTTGAAGTCGTGGGTTTGCCCTCCTTCCACGTCCACTTGCTCCTTTGTACAAAATAGAAGCACCACAATAACTCACGTGGGTGGTGGTTTGAATCGTGGAGGCACTCCCCTTTATTTTACCTAGAATAATAGTAAATATAATAAATTATGGTTATGATACATAATATGCACGATCCCTAAAATGTAGGACCTGAAAAGATATGGAATTAGGGTTGAAATAATCGTCCCTAAAAAATAGGAAACGGTTGTAACCACCTTCATCTGCAGCAGAGATAAAGTATAACATTAACAAAAGATATGTTAGACATTGATGTTAAACTTTAGTAAAGTTTAACATCACAATTGTCTAACATCATCAATTACAACGCATTATACAGTTTTCAATTGTATTTTCAAACCTTCAACACTTGTCTAAAAGTGTGAAGTGTATAACTGTTGACTGCTCATAACTGTAAACAGGTAACCTAATTTGTTGGTTAACACAAACTGTCGTTTTTTAAACTGTTACTTAAAAACCGAGTTAAATTGAAACTGAACTACATGCGTTTAAGAGTGTGAATAATTGTCTTTATACTTCCGCTGCACATCATACATACTCTGATCTGGAACCAAAACTATCTACATTCAGCTCTACATAATCAATCCATTTTGCTTTGGAGCAGGGAACACAGTGTTAATTTTCTTTCGAAAAGTGATAGAAGATTGAAAGACTCTGAAGATTACAAGAAATTCTTGGACTGTCTTCGTTCCTATAAAAGCAAGCTTGTCAAGCTGCCTCAATTTCTAATGCTGGTAAATTATTCTCCTAACATTTATCCATTCCGTTACTCCATTTTTACATCTATCCTCTAGTTTCGTCTGATTATGATGTAGAAAATAATGTTTCATCTATCACCAACTGTATCTTTTCACTTTTTCTATAAAAAAAGAAGGAAAAGTTGTATTTTTGTGAGTATAGTTTTGCAATTAACCTTTTCTGTGATGACTGTTATGGAAATAATCCTTGAGTGCTGATTTAGTGTTATCAATTTTTAGATAGTAGTCTTTTTAGGCTTTCATCTTGGCCAAAATGTAAGCCTAAAAAGACTACTATCTAAAAATTGATAACACTAAATCAGCACTCAAGGATTATTTCCATAACAATCTCCTCCTAATCCTTGTTGTGCTCGCTATTTACATTTACCAATCCGATCTTGGTGCACAGCTCATGAAACCTTACTTTGCTGAGAGGTTTTGTCAAAATGTCACTTAGTTTTTCTTCACTTCTGATGAACTCTACTCCTATCGAGCCATTTTCAGCGCACTCCCGCACTAGATGATACTTTACCTCGATGTGTTTACTTTGTCCGTGAAGTATTGGGTTCTTGATCAAGGCAATGGCAGATTTGTTGTCTACCTTTAGTCTTGGCGTACTTGGAGCTGTTCCCCGTACTTCAGCCAGAACTCGAGCAAGCCATAGTGCTTGACAAGCTCCATTCGCAGCTGCTATATATTCCGCTTCGCAGGTGGACTGCGCCACCACCTTCTGTTTCATCGATTGCCAAGTGATCGGGCTGCTGTTGAGGAAGAAGATAACTCCTGTTGTGCTCTTCCTAGTGTCTATATCGCCCGCATAATCGCTATCGCTGAAACCGGTTAGGTGAGCTTCTTCCTTCTCCTTTCTCCCATACCAAAGACCCCAGTTTTGTGTTCCAGCCACATACCGCAGGATGTGTTTCACAGCCACTAGATGATCTTGGCGTGGATCTTCAAGAAATCGACTGACATATCCAACGACGAATGCAATATCAGGTCGAGTGTTCACTAGATATCTCAGACTCCCGACGATGCTTCGCTATGCTATTGGATCAACCTTCAGCTCCTTGCTGAATTTACTCAGTTTCAGCCGAGCCTCCATAGGTGTTTGACATGAATTGTACTCTGTCATGTTGTTTCTCTCCAATATCTTGGCAGTGTATGCTCCTTGACTGAGTGAAATCCCATTGGATTTCTGATTCACTTCAATTCCGAGATAGTAATGAAGCAAACCAAGGTCACTCATCTTAAAAGCTGCACTCATTTCCTTCTTAAATTTATTGATGTTGTCAGAGTTCGCTCCGGTGATTATCAAGTCATCAACATACACTCCGACTACTAGCTGCGCACCTCCATTTTGCCTAACATAAATTGCGTGCTCCGAAGGGCTCCTCCTGAAGCCAAGCGACAACAATGTTTCATCCAGCTTCGCATTCCAGGCCCTTGGTGCTTGATGCAGCCCATATAATGTTTTTCTAAGTTTAAGCACCTTGTGTTCTTTTCCGGCAATGATGAAACCGACCGGCTGCTCTACGTACACTTCTTCCTGCAAATCGCCATTCAGAAATGCTGATTTAGTGTTATCAATTTTTAGATAGTAGTCTTTTAAGGCTTACATTTTGGCCAAGATGAAAGCCATGATTCTTGCTTTATTCATGTATTTAAGTTAGATAAAAGTTCTCTGAATAATATCTCTAAAAAATTCATCGCAAGTGTTCTTTTACTTCTCTGAAAAATACAGTGTGAGTATCCTGTGTCTTTTGGTGATCTTGCCGGCAACGTAATTACCGTTGTCTCTCCGACAAGATTTTCTAACAATGACATGCCTTTTATCGATCTATAATTTATAAGCTACATGCTATGATCATTATTCTAAAATATCTCAAGATATTTGTAGATGAAACATATTATATCAATTTGTTAATACTTACAAAAACAATTATAAAATTGGGAGGCCAAATAAGTTCTTGCAATGTGTCGTATATTTAATTTCTTTTGAAGAATTTGTGATCAGAATAAACATTATATTGTTTCAGGTGGCTAGTTTACTGGGGTCGTATCCAGACCTTAAGGAGCAGTGTGAAGATTTTATAATTTATGTTGAGAAGAAAGGTAAAAGAGGAACTTATTGCTTTTTATGTGTTCACTCAAGAATATATGTATATCTTTTAATTTACTTATGTTCAAGCTCTTAATCGGATGCTTTAGAAATAGTCTTTTATTTTTCTATGTTGAATGACCTATTGGTGAAGTTTGGATTATTTTTCCGAAGGATGACATTTGGATGACTTGAGTACATAATCTCAGAGCATCAAAGGTAGAGAATGCTAAA
>JAPKLW010002433.1:2678-39527 GCA_026898455.1 Plectranthus barbatus
GATATTGATTTTAGCCCGACTAGTGATTCGTCCACCTCTCTTTCTGTACCTTCTCATAATTTCCATCATGCTGTCAAGATGCAGAGACAACGAACTCCCATCAGTCATCTTCTTGCAGACCAGGTCTTCCACAAGACTGTAACTGACAGTTCGTCTCACCTTCCCATATACCTTTATTAGATCCCTCCATATCTCAACAAAAGATTGGTACTGATCGTATTTGAGACTTAGTTCTCTGAATAGAGTTTTCTTAATGAGAATGCGGGCAAACTCATCAGAAGTCCTCCATCTTTCATAGAACACTCGCTCATAACCAGTGCAATTCCAATACTTGGGAGATAAAGGATCCATATAGAGTATACGAGAATGATTTGCAATGTGGAGTATTTCCATGAAGCAAAACTTCCACTCAGGAAAATTCGGACCGGTTAAAGGATTTGATGTCAAGAGATAAATGATACGATGAATAGACATATCTGAAAACAATAAATTAAAACACCAATTAAAACATAGTCGCAGAACATTGAAACAATTAAATATTGAAACCTTATGATAAAGCAATATTAATGTTTCCTCCAATTTGCCTAAGTGTTACTATTGCAAGCCACACATGTGGACGTTTACAACAAAACACCTAACCAGACTGCATCTTTCAATTCCAGTCCTTTAATTCCAATCCATGTCCGGGTTCCTTAGACAAATGGAATTAATAATTGGAGACTAACTCAAGACCATATTATCCTACTGAGCAGGGACTTCACATATGAGTTATACTCTGGACAATATCTAAGCTAGCTTACCACCAAAGCCAACCCTCCCATATAAGGATCTATTTTAATACACCTGATCCCTTATAATAAGGTTGTCTCATTTAATTCAATCCCTCGAGAACTTATGAAAATCCAATACGCAAGCTACACATATAGACGTTTACGCATGAACTTCCACTTCTCACATGAAATAAATGTTTGTTTTAAGAAATCCTATCTATTAGAACTTATGAACAATAAATTAAGTAAGCTACACATGTAGACGTTTACCTAATAAATTATCCACTTCCAATAAAGGATCGCTTTGTGGAGGTCTTACTAAATTATGAGCTTAGTAATTTTCAGTTCATAAGGTTCAATTGCACAGATTATTTTATGTAGCCATAATTATAACGTTGCTAAAATTCTATCATGCAAAGCATGAACCCCGAATTTATAGTCATAATTAATTACATAAAATAAATCACATAGCATGCTTTAAAGCCGTAAATAAAAGCAGTAAACGTGCTCTCTATTATCTACAACATGCTGATATGCTGCGCAATTATTTTAAACACGTATATCATGCGAAGACAGATAATGAAACAAATAAAAATTGTCCTCGTGGCCCCATGATACAAAACAAAATAAATCTAACTATTACAAGTTGGAATTTATTTTATAGATCTTCGACTGGGCTCCCACTACTTGGATTGGGATCTGGATTTATTTTCTGAACTTGGGCCTCCAAGATTTGATCCATCAGAAAATTGGATAACTGGGCCAGTTAACAAGATCGCGGGCCTAGGCACACATTGCAAGCCCAATAGCCCGCGAGAACTCGGCCCGACGAGCCACCACCGGCGAAACACCATCGCCGGCGACCCGCCATCGTCGTGAGGGCTCCCGGCATGCACAACAGCCATGCACGTACGTGCATGGATGAAGTCCGCGATACCGCCTCCTCCGACTGTTGCCCGTTTTGCATGCCGCCGCCCCGGCTTGCCCCGACCGTTGCCCGAACCGCCGTTCACTCTTCTTCTCCTTCACCGGCCTTCGTGACTCACCGGAATCGCGCAAGATCGGAATCGGAGGCTCGAGCGAACCACACAAAAAAACACTAGGGTTTTTCTGTGTTCCGGCCGTACGCCCAGCCCCCGTCGCCGTCCAGCCCGCGTCGCCGGTCCCCGAGCCACTGCCGCCACCTGCCCAGCGGCGACGTCGACCGAGGAAGGACCCGCGCCTGCCGCCAGCGAGCGCGCGAAGGGTTGCGCGGGTCCTGCGCGCGTGCGCGAGCCCTAGGGCTTGCAGCGTCGCGTGCGCCCCCAGCGCCCTCAGCCCTCGCGCCGCCGTCCCGGCCGACCGCCTCCTCGCGCCGTCGGCCGCGCCTGGGGTCCCCGCACCCAGCCCTGCCGGCTGTGGCCGCGCGGCACCATGTCTGCGTGCGCGCGCGGCCGCGCCGCCGCTGTGTCCCGCCGTGCGCCGGCCTGCCGTGCCCCGCCGTGCATGGCGCTCACGCCGTGCCGGCGCTGTCACGCGTCGTGCGGCCTTGCGTTCTTCGCGTTCTTCGTTCTTCGTTTTACAGATTTAATTTTTGAAATAAAAGATTACATGGAATAATTCTAATTACAATCTAAAAATTCTAATCTAACCACGGATTTATCTCGTGGGTGAAAAACGAATCCATATAAATGGGCGGATTAACCCGAGGAACCACGAGGACGAAAAACATAAAATCAATCCATAAATCATCCATTGCATGCAATCAATAATAATAATCATGCATGTTCATAGGCAATATTATTTTTCCGATAGAGCCAATTAATTAACCTGGCTCTGATACCAATTGAAGGGATTCGTGAACTGAATCACGAAGTCCGTTTGCCAAGGATCGTTAATTGGAATATCAAAATAAATTGCTATGCCTATGAACAATCCTAGCATGCTCCTATATTATTATGCATGAGAAGGTTATGCAGAATACCTGGATTGATGAACGATGAAGAACGCGTGCGCGGAGATGCCCTTTGATCTTTCCCACGCACCAAGATTTAATTTCCTAACAGATTGAGGAAATTAATCTATGAAAATAAATAAGATATTTTCGAAAATAAGAGGAGAGAGAAGAAGAAGAATCCTCCTGATCTGATCTTCTGATCTGTATCCCAACTCGATCTGAAAATCTGGTGAAGATTATCTATCAGATCCTTTGCCCGGTTGAGAAGCAGAATTTCCTCCTCGTATCTCAAACTCAATCGATCACCACAGCTCCCAATGCTCTGGTTTGCTGTGTGCAACTTGTGATCTTATGAGTTGTAGGTGTATTGAGGTCTGAGATACTGAGGCCTATTTATAGGAAATTCTTGGCTTCTGTTGGGCTTGAGTTATCATGGGCCAGACCAGGGACCAGAATGCAAATAGCAAATAAGGCCTATCAATTAATTAATTCCCATATTCAACCCAGAATATAATTAATTAATTAATATTGATTCATGCCACCAGAGAATCAATACTGTCCTACCTATTTGCTACCACGTTTTGAGGAACGGGTTGCATTGGACTCGGTTTATCCCCACATTTAAGGTTACAGACATTCGTTAATTAATTTAAGCTCTAACAAGCTATTTAATTAATTAACATCTTTAATTCCTGAATCAATCCACTCAAACCTTTTCACTTATGCTTGAACTTAATCAGCCTGCAGGACTTTAGCATAACGAACCTTTTGAGCTGTTCAGGGAATGTCACCATCCTATACTGGATGTGGTTACCTAGTTCAGATACCAGACAGTCATACACAGTTGACGTCACCCAAGACTGCAGAACTACAGGTTCAACTAAAACCCTCTCTACAACTCAAAGTGATATACAATATATGTATACTTCTGTATCCTCATATAGGTTTAAGATTCCATCGAGTCATAAAGATCTAGATTCTTTTAATGTCAGATAAAAGAATCGATCTTGACTTAGGTCCTCATCAATGTGTGCCCCACACCAGCATACCAAGACATCCAAGATAAGATGCTTATCCGCATATGCTGCAGCCTATACCGACAGTTTATCCTGGAACTGTCTCAGTTGTGATGACTATTTATATCTCGCTAGGTCAAACGATCCATACGATCTTCCGTGATCTTCTATACACCGTATGATCTCCCTATCGACGAGATAAGAGGATAATTGTGTTTGCGACACATGTTTGTTAATTCAGACAGGAGATGAACATACAACAATTATGATTCCCAGTATATTAACCAATAAACCTTGTACATAATATACCAATCATAATGCTTTCAGTATATAAATCCATCAGTCTGGTTCGCTTTTGAGAGAGGTGAATGGAGAAGACATTACCGGGCTGAAGCAGTTAATCATGTGGCATTTCTCTGTGTAGCTTCCATCATTGTGCTTCTGCATTGCCTTGTAGATCGAGAATGTCACCGACTCATTGTTCACTCTGAATGTGAGTTTGCCGTCTCGAATATCGATCAATGCTCCTCCGGTCTTCAGGAATGGTCTTCCAAGGATCAGAGGGATGTTGCGATCCTCTTCCATATCGAGCACCATGAAATCGGCTGGGATAATGAAGTCTTTCACTTTCACCAGCACATCTTCCACAATGCCTTTCGGGTAGTAACTGATCGATCGACCATCTGAAGTGAGATTGTTGTGGGCTTGATACTTCTGATCTTCAACCGTTTGAAGATTGACAATGGCATCAGGTTGATTGAAGCATCGGAATCGCAGAGGACTTTCCCAAAGGTCTCCACTCCGATGACGCAGGAGATTGTGAAGGAGCCTGGGTCTTCCCTTTTGATTGGCATCTTCTTTTGGATGATAGCACTGCACTCTTCGAAAAGGTTGACCGTCTCATGCTCTAAGAAGGGTCGTTTATGAGAGACCATGTCTTTCAGGAACTTGATGTACCCGAGCATCTCTTGCAAGGCTTCGACCAATGGAATGTTGATGTGCACCTTCTTTATCGTCTCCAGAAAACATGCATACCTTTCGTTCATCTTGGCCTTGGCAAACCGCTGTGGAAATGGCAGAGGCAGTTTCTTCGAAGGTGGAGCAAGGGAGGACGTCGATCGACGAGCATCCGCGTCAATCGACGGGGATTTTGATTCTTCGTCGATCGACGGAGGCCTCGCGTCGGTCGACGGGACTTCGTCTGCGCTGACTTCTTCGTCTTGCTCGATTTCTCCTTCATCCCGGGTATTTGTCCCTGCTTGCGTTGGCCCTTCATAGGATTTACCCCCTCGCAGAGTTATGGCGTTCACTTGATTCCTCTGATTCTGGTTCTTGGGGTTGACCTGAGTGTTGCTCAGGAGTTGTATCAGCTTTTGTTTCGTCCCAAGGGCATCGGCAATCTAGCTGACTTGATTCTCAATGATCTGCACATGCTTCTGCACCTGATCAACCTTGGTGTTCACGCCCGATATTTCTTGTTTGAGCTTGGCTACCGTATCGGTGGAGCCTTCCATGAACTTAGCCAAAATCTCCTCGAGATTTGGCTTCTTCTTCTCAACTATCGCCCCATCCTGTACGGCGAATCCTGGTGGTGGTTGCTCTGCAGCTTGAGGGTTTGCGTAGGAGAATCCAGGGTGATTCCTCGCATGATTAAAGGTATAGGGCTGGTTATGCTGATGATTGTGTTGCTGAAATCCTCCTCGGTAATTGTTTTGATAGTCGCCCCTTTGAATGAAATTTACCTCAGCATTGTCTCCCTCAGTTGGAGCTTGGACAGCCTCGACAGCAACGACTGCTTTCTCTTGCTTTAGAGTCGCGAATTCTTCCTTTAGCTTCTTCAGTTCAGTTGCCAGATCAGGCTGTTCGGCGACTTTCTCCACCACTTTCTCGATTGCTTTTACAGGCCGAGTTTGGCATGAGGACCACCTTTGAGTGTTATTAGCCATCTTTTGGAAGAATTCCATGGCTTTCTTTCCGCTTTTCATCATGACGGAGTCACCTAGTGTGGTGTCCACCAGTTTGACGGTCTTTTCATTGAGCCCTTCATAAAAGGCCTCTGCCTGCTCTCCTGGCGGAAAACCATGTCCGGGGCATGATCTCAGCAACTCTTTGAATCAATCCCACGTCTCACTGAAGCTTTCATCGGGTCGTTGAGCGAACCTGATGATTTCTTTTCTTCGCTGCCTGATAACATTTGGGGGGAAGAAGTCCTCCAAGAACTTATTTCTCAGTTCAGTCCATGTGCTTATGCTCCCCTTGTCTAATGCAGTGAACCATGATTGTGCCTTATCCCGCAGAGAGAATGCGAACAGACGCATTCGGATGGCACTCTTGCTGACTCCTCCGATTTTGACAGTGTTGCAGAGCATCAGGAACTTATCCAGGTGCGCATAGGGATCTTCAGTTGGTCTTCCTCCGACTTGGTTTTGCTGCACCATCTGCACCAATCCGGTCTTTAGTTCAAAATTATTGGCATTGATGCCAATCCTGAAGTCTGTTTCCATGAACCGAGGTTTATACCGGTTCTGCATGGCTTCCTCTTCTTCCTCATCATCAGAATCCCCTAGCAGATCCTGGTTGTCATCCTCTCCATTGTCGGGATTGTCATCGAACAGTGGGTTATGGTGAACATCCCTTCCATTCGGGTTGTTCCTCTCGTGGTCTCTCTCCAGGTTGAACTGTTGGATTTGTGCCCTCAAAGCTTGAACTTCTAGGAGAAGCACAGCTTGCTCCTCGGCAGTTAGCATTGGTGGTTGCGGTTGAATAACCGGCTGTGGCACGTTATCTTCCATTGTTTGATTACTCGAGCCTTCCTGAGCACGCTTATTCTTTCGGATCTTTCTGCAAGTGGCTTCAATATCTGGATGATAATATAGTGGGTCCTTTCCTCTGGCTCGTGTACTCATGCACTACCTGTACAGCAAAGGAGGCAGTGAAGAAGGACTGAAAATAAACGGAACGAACTGAAATACGAAAAACTGAAAATCTGAAAACAAATAAGGCGTCGATCGATGAAAGTAAGCATCGATTGACGAGGAAGAAAATATGGCATCGATCAACGAGATTAAGCGTCGATCAACGTGAATTACAAAAATACGAGAAATTAAAGGAAAATACAAAAATTACAGCCTAAATCAGTACTTAAGTCACAAATTTAATAGTAAGATTAATTCTGTTCACTCCCCGGCAATGGCGCCAAAATTTGATCGCTAAATTATTTAACAAGTGACTTAGCAAAGCTAATAATATAGCGGCAAATAAAATTATCGATCCCACGGAGAATGAAACGACGAAAAATCCTAAATACTAAATCAGGCGTTCTTAAAATACTGGTTAGGAAAAGTAAAGTTTTGGGTTTTGGTTGTTTTGCAAATCATAATCCTTGTAAGTAAAAAGTAAACAGTAAATTAAAATACTTTGGTTGAAAACAGTTATGAGAAATACAGATTCTAGGAAAATCTCCTTATCAAGTATGACAGGAATGAGTAAATTGATTATTTCCCAATTTTAATTCCTCTTCGTAGTGAAACATCAGAAAAGTATTACGAACTTCTTTGTTGGACAATTCGTAAAGTAGATTAATCAATTACCTATCTCCGCTCGGTCTCAAGATAAATTAATTAACTCCAAAGATCTACAGATTTATCCCTACAATCAATCTCCTTCAGTTACGACAAGAAATCAGATTATATTGTGAAAATCTCTTTCGATTGAAAACTATTACAGTTACGTCTCAAGTAATCAACTAGTTAATCCTAAGATGTGGCCAACAAACTCAAGATTATGAATTAAACCCAGATTTCACAAACTACGAAGCGAAAGGGAAAATAATTCAATTAATCAAAACATGCATACATTGATAATTCGAAACCCTAGAATCTGAGGAAAAGATTAGTTACACATATTCAGAGTAATATTCATCATAGAAAAATAAAACCTGAATTGCATAAAAATCGAAATCCGAAAATAATCCCACAGGACTCTGTCTTCAAACATAAACTTCAAAAACCTTGGGAATCTCTAATCAATCTTCAATACTAAAATCTTGTAAGTATTCTAATGTCTCTCTCTCCTGAAAAACGAATTTACATGGCTTTATATAATAGTGGAGAATGTATCATACAATATCTAAGTGTAGATATGGCTTTATCTTCAAAACAGATGCAGACTAGGAATCCCGAAATTGCGTTGATCGTGGGAGGTTGGCGTCGATTGACGCTGGTGAAGTACCCTCGTCGATCAACGTGGAATGGCGTCGATCGACGTGGGTGCTGCCTCCATCGATCTTCTCTTTTCTTCCTTCGTCGATCGCTCCTTATTCAATCTCCTCGTCGATCGACGTGGACCTAAAACTAGAAATCCAACTCTTCTCTGTTTATGACTAAAAAACCTGCATGATTCATCAAACACAACATTACGGGTACAAAAGCCAATTCATGCACGAAAACAAGTACAAAAAACGATCTTTACACCACACATTTAGTCAAAGAACAACGAGATAAGTTGGTGAAAATCCTAACTTATCAACAAACTTAAGGGAGCCCAAGACTCACAAGGTGGTGAGACACATAGGATGTGTAGTATAACATCATACGAGAAATCGTGACAAGAGGTGACGTGAATGCAGTGGGAGTAATTGACAGTATAGACACACTTAATACTTTGATAAAGCAATGGTATTATGCTTTAAGTATAAGTGGGAGATTGTTGGGATTGTATACTGAAAGCATATATGATTAAGTGTTTTGTACACTGGTCTTCATATATGTATTGCCACAACAATGCTCGCTATCTGATGTAACAAACATACAACGAACCATAATATCCTATTATCTCGCCTATAGGGATGATCATATGGTGTGTAGGAGATCACAGAGGATCATATGAATCGTTTGACCTAGCGAGATATAAACAGTATCACAGCTGAGACAGTCCCTGGATAGGCTGTCGGTCTAAGTTGCGGCACATCGCTTCATAAGTGGGCTTATCCTAGCTACTTGATGTGTCGGTACATGGTTATGTATTGATGGGATCAACAGTGGGATGTGTCATTCTCATTGACATATGAATGAGCCAGATCCCTAACATACTTCCTATGATCTTAAACCTAACTGAAGGATAAGGGGCACACACAGATTGACCACACTTTGATTTACCATGGTGGCGAGTCTTACATGTACTCTTATACCCGTATTTTGGGTGTTGGCAATTTGTGTGTGGCCTGCTTAGTCTGGACGTTTAGGTAAGCATATCTGTTTCAGGATGGTGACATTCCCTGAGGAGCTCACAAGGTTCATTATGCTAAACCCTGCAGGTTGAATTATTTAATTCAGGCATAAGTGAAAAGGAGTGAGTGGTATTACTCAGGAAATAAGAGATTAATTAATTGTGGCTGATTGTCATTGGCCAAATTAATTAATGAATGTCTAAAACCTTAAATATGTGGATCATATTAGTTTGGTGCAACCCGTTTCTAATAACGTGGTAATAAAGGGGCGAGTCAGCATTGTTACCGTGGTGAAGGTTAAAATAATGTTTTATTAATTAATTATGTTCTGGGTTGAACAAGGAAGGATTAATTAATAAAGAGGGCCCACTTTATTATTTGCATCAGGTCCCTGGTCTGGCCCATGAACTGCTCACAGCCCATTAGGGTTAGGGTTTCTCAAAACCCTAACACTATATAAAGGCCTTCGCTCTATCAGATCAACTAAGGTTTTTCAGTATATTGAAAATAGAGGGAGAGAACGGCGGCGGCTATCTGTGGGAGGAATTGATCGATTCCTCCAGATCTCGGATTCAACTTGGTAGATAATCCTCACCAGATTTCCAAGGAGCAAGGGAACAGATCAGAAGATCAGATCTGTAGAAAAAACTATTCATCGCCGGCATTAAGATTCAGATCTAGATCTATTTCATCATTATTGGCTCCGATCTAGACCTGTAGCTCAAACGGTGAAATCAGGTATTCTCTAATCCATCCTCTGCAATTAATATTGTAGGAGCAAGCATAGGTCGCATGATTTATTTGATTGAAATTTATTCTTGATATCCTAAGAACGATCCTTGGCAAGAAATTAATTAATGGCAATGATCACTGCTATTTCTAACAGATTAATTATAATAACAGCGGCAAATAAATTTGTAAGCCCTAAGGTTATCGATCCAAGGGAATTGTGTGGGGAAACTATCCTATATACTAGCTATGATCCTAAGATTCATTGTTTGAGAGATCCAAAATCAGGGTTTTATAAAAGTAAATAAAACAATGCAGAAAATTAAAGTAGTTTTGAAAGCAAATTTAAAGGAACACAGATTCTAGGGAAGAATTCTTATTATGGATGTCATGTAGAAATCAATTAATTTAACAGGTGGAATACTGCAACAATGCTATATTTCCTTGTTTGGCAAATATAACCTAGATTACTAACTAGTGTTATCTCCGCTCGGTCTCAAAATACACCAAATTAGTCAATCTGATAAGCAAATCAGTTCAATTCCTACATCTAGTACTTCTGTTTGGATAGTGTAGATCGTATCATGTATTCCTATTCCCACTATTAATATTCACCTCTTGGTCCTTCTATCAATAGCTAGACATCTATATTAATCGTCACCTCTCGGTCCTTGAATTAATCTAGAATTATGAAATAAACACAGGAATCATGAACCTAATTAATTAATCCTAACATGCATCCATAATAATATCAACCCCTAGAACCCGCTAGGGTTTCTAGCCACTCATCGTAAATAGAAATCCAAAATAAAATATATTCAATTGCATAAAAGTAAAGAACTTACAAAAAATAAAGGGTTTCGTGTTTCCCAAGTCTTCAAACTCTAAAAACTGAATACTATGATAATGCCTACTGAAAAATCGAATTTAATAAGCTATTTATAGGGGTGGATGTGTATCCTATCAAATCTAGGGCTAAAGATATGAATAAATCCGTTTTTCCTCGAATTTCCGCTCCAGCAGACAGCCTCGCGTCGATCGTGGCTGATCCACGTCGATCGACGTGGCTTCTTGGTCGGCATCGATCGATGCCAATTGGCGTCTGTCGACGTGGCTTCTCGCCCCTTCTGTGCGGTCTCACGGTTTTGGCCATAACTTTCTCTCCCGAACTCTGATTGACCCGATTCCAGTTGCGTTGGAGAGCTAACTCAAAGCATCATCCATTGCCATGTGCCAATAGCTCGAATTCCTCTTGTGGAAGAACTCTTCACTGCTACTCTTACACATCACTGCTTCCGGAACGGATTTCTCGTGAACTTAGGCCTAAAACCCTGCAAAAACACCAAAATGCGCATAATACCACCTAATATAGACTCATGCATAGAATATATATATAAACTCAATAAAACTACATAAAATAGTAGAAAATAATATAGATAAGCGAGTAAAATAATGAGCTTATCAACCCCCCAAACTTGAACGTTTGATTGTCCTCAATCAATAGGCAAGAAAGAAATCAAAAGATCATGCGATTAAAGTGCAATGCCTCACAAGATCCATCACAGTCAAGAATCAAAAATTCACTACACACAAGCAATTTGAAAGAGACAGAAAATTCATCAACATTGGAAGAACTCACGGGAAGTGTATTGCTCAACTCTCAAGTGTTTAAGGAATAGATGAAAGCACTCAACAACATGTATGAAGAAATTTCTACCATAGGCTTGCAAATTTTCTAATATCTCCACTGCTAGAATGTGCACACAAGTCTAGAATTAAAAAGGACTTTCATAAGATTGTAATGTAGGCTTTTGTGAGGGGTAGGAAAATATGGCCAAGTGACTAAAATCAATCAAGTTGTATTTCCTCAATCAATCCAAACCACCATCTAAGTTCATTCACCCTTCTCCTCCAATATATCAACAAATACACAACCTTTTTTTTTCTTTTTTTTTTTAGCTCATTTTGAATCTCTAATGCTCTTTACATAATTTTGTATTCTTTTCTTTTCAGAGAGCTTATGAGAATTCTAATTATTTCTTTGAGCTTCTTTTTCACACATCTTTTCACCACTAATTTATATTTTCTTATCTCCATATCACAATCATTCCACCCACATACCACAACTCAAGACATGAGTGAAACCAATACTTCTTCTTAATCTCACAGTCTCGTTCGGGTTATTTCAAAACTCAAAAATTTTCCCCACAAAATAGAATAAACTTAAAAATTAAGGCAAAATTTAAATACGGAAAGCAAAATAAATAAAAGATAGAATGTTCCATCTCTTGTCCACATCCCCCCAAACTTATTTCCAACTCGAAGAGTGGAATAAGTTTTAAAATCAGACAAAAGAGGGAACGATACCTGGTAGTTGATCTCAGACATCAACTTTTTATCCCCCGGAATCTTCGAACATTGCGTGGCGTGAAATAGTGGTTGTTGGCACTTTGCGTCGATTGACTTGAAGCCTTCTTGTCGATCCCTTCGCAGATCGAAGTGTATCACGCCGGTTGCTCGGCGTTGATCGACGCCAGGCTGCGTCGATCGGCGTCGAGCTGATCTCTATTTTTTTTTTCAATATTGCAAAACAACTGTTAGCAAAGAAATAAAAGCAGAAATTCGAAATAATAATTAAAAAAACGAAAATTGAAAAGAAAATACGGAAAATGTTGGGTTACCTCCCAACAAGTGCTTGATTTAACGTCGTAGCTCGACGATACCTCAAATCACTGCCAAGGAGGTCGGGTCCAGACTCGCCGACCTTTGGCATCCACCATGTAGACTTTTCGGTCTTTGAAAATGGTGGTGGCTCAGAAAAAGGTGGCGCAGTTGACACTGCTACCCTAGGGCTGGCAATTTCTGACACGACACGAACCCGCACGATAATATTGGGGTTAAACACGACACGATGCGACACGACACGAACACGACAAAACACGACACGAACAAGAACACGATAATTATCTGTTAAGAACCTGATAATTACAAGTTTAAACGATAATTACCTGTTAACACGAAACGATTATTACCTGTTAACACGATATTGACACGAATCTGACACGAACACAACACGAACACGGCACGAACACAAAAATCTTTTAAGAAAAAAATAATGGATAACACGAACACGACACGACACGACACGAACACGATATAATTATCGGATAACACGATATATTATCATATAACACGATCCGACACGAACACAACACGAACACGACACGAAATCTTGTGTTCTTAACGGGTCGACACAATAATGACCCAACACGCACGAATTGCCAGCCCCAGCTACCCTATCGTTTCCTCGCTCCCACTCAATGGCAGCTGCTTCATCTTCTTCAGACTTATCCTCTTCTTCAGTAGTGGAGATTCGATTGCACTCCGCCTTCTTCTTGTTCTTGTCGATCACAAAGGTAATCCTCTCGTCATTCGCTCGGAGTGTGATCTCGCCGCCTCGACAGTCAATGAGAGCAGCGCTAGTGTCGAGAAACTCACGCCCCAAGATCATGGGCATGTTCTCGTCCTCCTTCATCTCGTGCACCACAAAATCTGCAGGAAAAATGAGATGGCCCACACGAATGAGCACATCCTCTAGTATACCTTTTAGGCGGGACACAGACTGGTCCGCCATCTGCAGGGTGATCATCGTGGGCCTCATCTCTCCGATGTTGAGATGCTTGTAGATGGAGTACGACATCAGGTTGATACTGGCCCCAGTATCACATAGTACTCTCTCGAATGTGTGTCCCCCAATCTCAACCGGAATAGAGAAGCATCCAGGATCGCTTCTCTTGATGGGCACCTGCTTTTGAAGTAGCAGGCTGCACTGCTCGTGGATCTTCACCGTCTCATTCACCACGAATTGTTTCTTTCCACTCATCAATTTCCGGAGGTACTTCATGTACCCCGGGATTTCCTTTAGTGCTTCGATCAGCGGGATGTTGATGCTGACCTTCTTCAGGTTCTCCACAAATCTGGAGAACTTCTCGTCCTCTTTCTGCTTTGCGAACCTCTGTGGGAATGGCAAAGGAGGGAGCTGATCTTCAGACTGCTTCAACTTCGTGCCTGGGACAGACTTCGGCATCGACCGACGTAGTGTGGCATCGATCGACGGGCCTTTTTTCTCTGCGTCGATCGACGTGGCAGGTCCGTCGATCGACGTGGATTCATCTCCTGTGCATTTTTGCTCCTTTTCATCTCCAGAATCGTCTACAGCCATCTCGGGACCCTTGTAGCTCGTCCCAGACCTCAAAGTAACGGCTTTGCAGTCTTTTTGGGCCTTGGGAATCACCTCCGTTGTGCTCGGAAGCTGTCCAGGCTTGTGTTGGTTGCCGAGTGTGGTGGCGATCTGGCTCAATTGTGTGTCCATCATCTGAGGATGTTTCGTCATCTGCTGCATGTGGTTTGCCATTCCCTTCACCTCGGTTTCTACTTTCCCAAACCGGTTATCCGAGCTCTTGATGAATTTCTCGAGCGTCTCCTCTAGCACGGATTTCTTCCTTTCCACGATCTCTCCTCCAGTACCTGCATCAAAACCAGGCGGAGGGTGTTCTGCAGCAGAAGGGTTAGCATAGGAAAAACCAGGGTGAGATCGCCCATGGTTGTACTGATACCCTTGATTGCCTCGGTTGTTATTGTGATAACCACCGCCAATGTAGTTCACCTCCGTAGCGGCAGTTCCAGACGAACTGCTTGCACCCCTGTTGATGTAGTCAGCCTCTACGGGTACTATGGCCATGCTTGGCTCTGCAACAGCTGCAACTTGTGATGTGCCCAATTTTTCAATCTCCTCCCGGAGCTTTTTCACCTCAGCGACCACATCGAATTTTGGCTTTGTCTCGACTGCTTTGACTGGTAGCTGCCTATCAGTTGGCCATTGGTGGCTATTCAGCTCCATATCAGCCAGCAACCTCATACTCTCTGCACCACTCTTCTTCATCAGTATTCCTCCAGCAGATGCATCAACCAGCTCCTTCATGTGAGGGTTCAGTCCCTCATAAAAATGGCACACTTGCATCTCCAGATCGATGCCATGTCCAGAACAGAGTCGTAGAAGCTCTTTGTATCTCTTCCAGGCCTCGTAGAGTGATTCGTCATACATCTGCTTTAAAGTAGTAATGGCAGCTTTCCTCTTCAGCAGCAGGCTCGGTGGGAAGTAGTTGGTAAGGAACTCTGCTCGAAGCTCCTCCCATGTCCCGATCTGACTCTTATCCAGTCCAGCAAACCAAGACCGTGCCTCGTCTCTGAGTGAGAACGAGAACAATGTCATCCTGATCACATCTTGGGTTACTCCGTTCTGCTTCACAGTGTTACACACCTCAATGAATTGGTTGAGGTGGGTATATGGGTCTTCTATAGCTCTCCCCCCAAACTGGTTTTGCTGCACCATCTGAATAAGGCTTGTGCGCAGCTCGAAGTTGTTGGCATCAATGCCAACTCTGAATCCGGCCTCCGCTTGCTGTGGAAGAAATCGATCCAAGATGGACCTTTGCGGGATCACAACTTGCCTATCGTTCAACTCTGCCAGTCTTGCAGCTTGCTCCGCCTGAGTAGCTTGGGCTTCTTGTAGTTGTGCTCTCAGCTGATGTACTTCATTCACAAATTGCCTCTGCTCCTCGGGAGTCATATTTTGCAGAGGTGCTTCAAGATTCTCAGCCATCTCTCGTTGTTTTTCTTTTCCTTTCTTTTTGATTTTCCTGCAGGTTGCTTCAATTTCAGGGACAAAGGCTTCGAGTGTTTTTCCTTTAGCTCGCGTGTTCATGCACCTGCACAGGAAATAGGTAAATATCAGTTCAGCGTTGATCGACGTTGATTCACGTCGATCGACACAAAAGAGTGATTGGCATCGATCTCGAGGCTAGGGTCCGTCGATCGACGCAACAAAAATGATCGACGTCGATCGACGCGGGACACAGACTCGAAAACTCACACACGCACACGTACAGAAAAATTAAAACTCAATCCAGCAAATCCCAAAAAGAACTAGTAACAAGATAAAATCTAGCAACTCCCCGGCAACGGTGCCAATTTGATCACTGCTATTTCTAACAGATTAATTATAATAACAGCGGCAAATAAATTTGTAAACCCTAAGGTTATCGATCCAGGGGAATTGTGTGGGGAAACTATCCTATATACTAGCTATGATCCTAAGATTCATTGTTTGAGAGATCCAAAATCAGGGTTGTATAAAAGTAAAGAAAACAATGCAGAAAATTAAAGTAGTTTTGAAAGCAAATTTAAAGGAACACAGATTCTAGGGAAGAATTCTTATTATGGATGTCATGTAGAAATCAATTAATTTAACAGGTGGAATACTGAAACAATGCTATATTTCCTTGTTTGGCAAATATAACCTAGATTACTAACTAGTGACTATCTCCGCTCGGTCTCAAAGTACACCAAATTAGTCAATCTGATAAGCAAATCAGTTCAATTCCTACATCTAGTACATCTGTTTGGATAGTGTAGATCGTATCATGTATTCCTATTCCCACTATTAATATTCACCTCTTGGTCCTTCTATCAATAGCTAGACATCTAAATTAATCGTCACCTCTTGGTCCTTAAATTAATCTAGAATTATGAAATAAACACAGGAATCATGAACCTAATTAATTAATCCTAACATGCATCCATAATAATATCAACCCCTAGAACCCGCTAGGGTTTCTAGCCACTCATCGTAGATAGAAATCCAAAATAAAACATATTCAATTGCATAAAAGTAAAGAACTTACAAGAAATAAAGGGTTTCGTGTTTCCCAAGTCTTCAAACTCTAAAAACTGAATACTATGATAATGCCTACTGAAAAATCGAATTTAATAAGCTATTTATAGGGGTGGATGTGTATCCTATCAAATCTAGGGCTAAAGATATGAATAAATCCGTTTTTCCTCGAATTTCTGCTCCAGCAGACAGCCTCGCGTCGATCGTGGCTGATCCACGTCGATCGACGTGGCTTCTTGGTCGGCGTCGATCGATGCCAATTGGCGTCTGTCGACGCGGCTTCTCGCCCCTTCTGCGCGGTCTCACGGTTTTGGCCATAACTTTCTCTCCCGAACTCCGATTGACCCGATTCTAGTTGCGTTGGAGAGCTAACTCAAAGCATCATCCATTGCCATGTGCCAATAGCTCGAATTCCTCTTGTGGATGAACTCTTCACTGCTACTCTTACACATCACTGCTTCCGGAACGGATTTCTCGTGAACTTAGGCCTAAAACCCTGCAAAAACACCAAAATGCGCATAATACCACCTAATATAGACTCATGCATAGAATATATATATAAACTCAATAAAACTACATAAAATAGTAGAAAATAATATAGATAAGCGAGTAAAATAATGAGCTTATCAGGCAACTCGTGTTGTCCATCATAGATTCAAACCCTACAATAAGACCCTTTTTTCTATGGATAAAGATCTTGACAGTTTTCTTCATGCTGCGATCAGCAGTTCTTGAGCATTGCTCACGAACAATGATGACTTCTGAACACCTGATTGGTTGAGACAATAGTCTAAGATGTTCCCTGAAATCATAGACGTCTGACCTAGTATCTGTTTCCTGGAAGCAATTTACCCCAAAAGATGAATGAGAATTAAATCCCTCCTTTATTTCTTTTGTCATAGATCTAATAAGTCATTTCCTTGCTTACTGAGGATGTGGCAGTGCCATAAATGACTCATGTGACCCTATAAATACTCTCTTGACAGGGCAGCAATCATAGAATCAGTGACTCCTTTCATTCATTTCTCTTAACCATATTCTTTCTTTGAGATGGCTGAACCGATGAATATCGCCGAGGAGATGGCTAGAATTACCCTTGTCCGAAACAAGGTCTTCGATCGTCAAAGGCTACATGCTGAATGTTTTAGATTACCAGAGGATGTTTACCACCAGACTATTGACTTCTTGGAGATGAATGGCTTTGACCGCTTCCTGTCGGTACGCCCGACTACTTTCCAGCAGGATCTACTCAGGATGATGCTTTACGAGTCTAATGTCTCTGAGGATGAGATCACCTTCAGTCTTAATGGAGTTGATTTTACCCTCTCTGCAGACTTCTTGGCTCGGGAGTTCTTGCAGCCACATCATGGTACTCCGGTTTTGCACTATTGAATCGATGAGACAGCTCCTAAATGGTCGTCATGGTGGGAGTGGACCGATCATGTTTCAACCCAGAGGTTCCTTGCGCTAACCTTCGACCACGACTCTTGGTGACTTTTGACATTATTAACCAGCTGGTGCTCTGTAACCCTTTGTTACAGACAAACTTCTCTCCACCTGTTTGGAGAGCAATGATGGCTTTCGAAGATCAGGCTGAGGTTGACTGGGCTACTTTCATCTTTGATCGTTTGAAGATAGCTATGCAAGATCTGCTGAGTGCTCCTATTCCCTATGGCATGCAACTGAGCTGGCTCCTGGAGAGGCGGATCCCTTTCTTGGCTAAGGGTACGTCAGGTTCGCTACTGCGGCAAACTGACTATTACCCCTATAGACCTCGCTGACAGTTGAGATGATTTCAGCTGTCATTTAACTCCTGTTACTTAGTAGTTGATGATGTGTCCTTTCTATATTTTTTTTTTGTAACTCTTCAGTGTATGAACTGTATACTCGATAGGACTTTAATGAACAATTCCCCCTTTATTTGCTGCATCATCCAATTTTTTTAACATATCTGCCTTTACTGAACATATGTACTACTCAATCGATGTTGATATTGTCATTCGTCTATTTTGGTTGATTGAATGAACACATGTATCATCTAAACTGGCCAGCGTAGACTGTCTGATGCTGATATTGACGTTTCAGATTCTGACTTTGAAATCTTGAGCATTGTGCGCTTTTCTGAAACGCCGTGTTGCATTTAATTCGATATCCTTACGAATCAACACGCGATTTCCTTTCCATATAAATGAATGTTAGTTTTCGTAAGAGTTGAGCGATCACCTAGGGCTGCAGTCTTCATATCTTCGATAAGCAACATACCCTTTTCGCATTTTTGAAGAAAAAAAAACTTTGGAAGAGATCGAAATGGCTTCTCCAAGAGATGTATCCATTGAGAGAAATAGGATTTTCAATCCTTACTGCCTGGAGAGTCAACTCTTAGCGAGACCGGTGACGTTCAAATTGATAAAAGGAATCTCAACGATGTAGGCCTTGAGTGATTTGTAACTAGGGCACCATATAGATTCTTGGAGGATACGCTGAAGACGATGGCCACCAACTGCTACATTACCGAAGATGGGGAGATTACTGCTAACATCAATGATCATCAGCTTTGCTGGTCGGTTGATTCCTTTGCGACGAGTTTCAAACTCCCACACAGTGATGTTCCACTCATTGATTATCTCAATGAAGTTACATCCCCGGAGTGGTCTTCTTGGCATCAATGGAGGAACTTGACTATCAATTTCCATCATACTGCCTCTTCTCGATGGTTGACATCCCAATATCAGATTATGTTTGTCATTGTCAATCATATGATTGTTGGTAATCCCATGGAAGAGCATGACTTTTCTCCACTTGTCTGGAAGGCAATGATGGCCATTGATCATGAAGCTGAAGTTGATTGGGCCTCATTCATTTTTGACAAGGTGTGAGGTGCCTTTGATAACGTGCCTAATGCCCCAATTCCCTTTGGAATGCAGTTGAGTTGGCTTCTTGAACAGGAGATCCCTTTACTCATCACAGGATGGCCCGGACTGAAGGAATCTGATTATTTTCCTTCTTATCGTAGTCTCCGCCCTTGAGGAAACTTGTTGCATCATCAAGGTCTTATTCTGTTACTTCTTTGATGTATTTGGTCACGTTGTCCCTTGGTTTCATGAGAAAAATCCATATTTCAAAGTAGTTTTTGCAGAATATGATTGAACGCTTATCCCCTGAATCCATCTTTGATGTATAAAAGAACTCTTATTTTGTTTTGTTTGTCATTAACAAACTGCAATCATGTAACACACTGTAATTGACTTAATCACCACAATAATCAAGTGTAATTAACTAGTTGTTAGGCCGATCACTTATCGTCTCCTTCTCTTGAGATGTCATCAAACTCAAGAAGACCTAGTTTGATGCATAGCTCTTTGAAGCGAGCCTCAGGTAGCGGTTTGGTATATATATCCGCTAACTGGTCATCAGTTCTAATGTATTCCACCGAGACATCCTCCTTTTCGACGTGATCTCTGATGAAATGATGACGAATATCAATGTGTTTCATCCTTGAATGTAGAACTGGATTCTTTGAAATAGAAACTGCGCTATTGCTATCACAGTAGATAGGAACGCATCCTGTATCTATTCCATAGTCCTTAAGTTGCTGCTTTATCCATAGCACTTGGGCACAACACCTGGCTGCTGCTACATATTCTGCCTCTGTGGTTGAAATAGCCACCGAATGTTGTTTCTTGCTGAACCAACTAATCAGTTTATGTCCTAGAAACTGACAGGTTCCGCTTGATTCTGCAGCCTCCAAAATCTGAATCAGAGAATCCATTCAACATGATTCCATCAGTTTTGGGATATCAGATACCTATAAACTCTGTACTCTTGAGATATCGGACAATTCTCTTTGTTGCATCCATGTGCGACATCTTTGGGTTTGCCTGGAACCTTGCACATACTCCCACTGCATAGGATATGTTTGGTCGGCTGGCATTTAGATACAATAAGGGTCCAATTATTCCTCTATAAGTTGTCGGGTTGACAGATTCTCCTTCTTCATCTATAGTGATTTGAGAACTGGTGCTCATAAGAATCCTTAGAGATTGTCTTTTCTGGAAAAAACTTGTTGATTAGATCTTGAGTATACTTCTTCTGACTGATGAAAATCCCTTCGTCAGATTGATCAACTTGCAAGCTAAGAAAACATGTCATTTTGCCCATCAAGCTCAACTGAAACTTGTTCAGCATCAGCTGGGCAAACTTCTCGCATAGCATGGTATTTTTGCTTCCGAAGATGATGTCGTCTACATAGATCTGAACTAGTAGGATGTCCTCTCCATCCTTTATTTTGAATAGAGTTTGATCTATAGCACCTTTCTCAAAACCACTTTTGAGTAGAAACTGAGAGAGAGTTTCATACCATGCTCTAGGTGCTTGCTTTAGTCCATATAAAACTTTTCTTAACTTGTAGACTTGATTTCCTTGCTCGAAACCTGGGGGTTGTTCGACATAGACTTCTTCCTTTAATTCGCCATTGAGGAAGGCACTCTTCACATCCATTTGAAGAATTGTGAAGTTGTGATAGGTTGCATACGTCAGGAATAGTCGAATTACTTCCAGTCTGGCTACTGGTGCAAATGTACGAAGTTTATCCCTTCACATTGAGCGTAACCTTTTACAACCAACTTCGTCTTATTTCGAACAATGGTACCGGTCTCATCTCTTTTATTCTTAAAGACCCACTTGGTACCAATTACAGACTGATGTGTATGTCTGTCCACAAGATACCACACATTGTTGCGAGTGAACTCATTTAGTTCCTCTTGCATCGCATTTATCCAGTCTGTAGATTGAAGTGCTTCTGTGATCTTTACTGGTTCGATCTGAGACAAGAAGCAGGACATCAAGGTTGTTCCCTATCTGGTTCGAACAGGATTTCCAATATCATCAAGGATGGCTTCCTTAGGATGATCTCTTAACCAGCTAGGCTTCTTTGCTGGTTTGTCTTCAGTGGGGGCAGCTAGATATTCAGAAACTATAGGAGGTTCCTTTTAAGATGGTTCAATTTCAGGTTCCGGAACTGTTTCCTCCCTTTCTTCATAGGCTTCTTCATCTCCTAGCTTTGGAACTGCGTCCTGGACTGTTTCTGAATTCTGAGCAATAACTGGCTCCTCTTCGATTGATGATTCCTTGGTGTCTTCAAGATGGATTTCCTTAGATTCACCTAGATCTCCTTCTAGAATTGCATCATGTTCTTCTGAAGGCTTCTTTTCACCTGAATCATCTATTTGTGTGTTTCTTAAGGCCTCAGCGATGACACTTGCACATCAGCCCTCTCGACTGTTTGAAGTTCAGTCGAGAAAACTGGAGTCTCAAGTATATCACTCATTGATCTGGTCGGAGGAACCGTCTGATTATTATCAAGATCATTCTCAGGTTCCTTATTGACATCATTGATCTCATGATTTCCTAGACTCAGTTCTTAGAGAGTCTTGTGCACTAGAGTAGCTTCATCAAAAACAACATGACATGTTATTTCCACAATCTGGGTTGTCTTGTTGAGTACCCTATATCCCTTGTATGATGGATGTCCATATCCAAGGAACACACCTTCATCAACCTTGGGGCCGAAGGTACTCAACTTAAACTTCCCATTATTGTGAATATAAAATGGAGAGCCAAAAGCATGAAGATGAGCTATAGAAGGCTTACGACCATTGTAGATCTCGTAGGGAGTTTTGTGAAGTCGCGTGTTGAATGCACTTCTGTTTTGTGTGTAGCAAGCTTTCATCAAGGCTTCTCCCTAGAATCCTTTGGCAATGTCAGTTTCAGCCATCATGGTTCTCACTGCTTCTTTGAGGGTCCTATTCCTTCGCTCTGCGAGTCCATTCTGCTGCTGAGTTCTTAGAGCAGATTTCTCATGACCAATTCTTAGCTCAGCACAGAAGTCCATTAAGGGTCCATTGCAGAATTCTGTTCCATTATCTGACCTTATCCTCTTCACTTTTAATCCCTTTTCATTTTGAAGACGATTGATCAGTTCAGGTAGGTGAATCTTGACCTTATCCTTGGACTTGAGTAGCACCACCCATGTATATCTTGAGTAGTCATCGACAACTACCAATGTATATTTTCATTTTTCAATTGTGGGTGGGGTGACTGGACCAAACAAATCCATGTGAAGCGGCTCTAGTATTCTCTTTGTGCTTGTTGTAACTTGCTTAATCTTGAAGGAGGCTTTTGTCTGTTACCCGAACTGACACGCTTTGCAAACTCCTTCTTTTTGAAACTTTTTATCTGGCAGTCCTTCAACTAATTTATGCTTTGCCACATGTCGGATAGAGTTGAAGTTTAAATGGCTAAGTCTCTTGTGCCATAGCCAATTTACAGCTTCTGAGGAATTGATTGCAATGAGGCATGTCCCTTTTACCCCACTGGACCAGTCTACATTGCAGAGGCCTCCTCTTCTAATTCCTCTGATTAGGATCTTGCGTGACTCCTTGTCTATCACTTGACATTCTGACTTTTTAAATCTAACAATGTAGCCACTTTGACTCAGTTGACTTATGCTGAGGAGATTGTACTTTAGATTTGTGACCAAAGATACGTTATGAATGATTATCCCATTGTGCTCCACGTATCCTATTCCAGTCACTTGACCCGTGGCCTTGTTTCCGAAGCTGACAGTTACTCCTTCATATATTTTCAGGTTTTTGATCAGTCCTTTTTCTCCAGTCATATGGGCTGAGCATCCGCTGTCCAATATCCATGTTCTTGTCTTCTTCAGCGGATTCCTACTCTGCAACACAGAAGAAATTATTAGGTTCCCGTATCCTTTCGGGTCCTACAGGGTTAGTCGTGTGAATCCAACCTTTTGGTATCCACACTTGTTTCACTCTTACAGTCTGTGAAACCAAAATACCTTTCTGATTACGATAAGCCCTATTTCCAAACAGGTGTGTGCCGTGTGGATGTATGTTATTTAAGTGTGTGACTGGTGAACTCTTCCTGAACTGACTATTCTGGGAAGAGTTTTTGGAGACTTTTCTCGGGAGTGTAGTCATCACAGTCATTAGAGTATGAAATTGATTGGACTCTGGCCTCAAATAGGTGTTCCCCCTACTTGGTTGATAGGTATGATGAGCAGCAGCTCTATTATAACCTCTCGGATTAAATTCCGATTGTCGAATAGACTTCCTTGCAATATGTGCATGTTGCTCAGCCATTCTTGTTGTTAAAACTGGAATCCTTGCATGGGAAACATTATGCTTATCCAGTTTTGAGGGATGCTCAGTTTTCCTCATGGCGGTCTGCTTGTCTAGTTTTCCAACTGTGTTTGCATTCTGTCGAGATGCCAGTTCAGTTTTTGACCAGGAACTGGTCTTAACATTCTGATTAACTGGTCTCTTGGAAATTGCCTTTCCTTTTTCCAACGAAGTACCTAAACTGAGTCTTACTTTTACAAAGCCTTAATGAGTGTCCTCAGTTCCTAAGGTGGGATCATCATTGTTCAGGGCTTTCTCCTCAGTTTGATATTCAACATATCCATGTCCGAATTTATCGGATGGAGGTCTTTGAACACTCAGAATCTCACTCAAGGTCTTTGAGCTTCTTTTTTAAAAGAACAATTACATTCAGCATGCTCAAGTTTCTTTAGAGAATCACGTTCTTTTGTCATGCTTTCAAAATCTTTAAACAACTTGACATGCTCTTCTCTTATGTAATTTAATTCTATACTAAGCGATTTATTTCTTTCTAGCTCCTCTGTTAAGGCTGAAATTTCAGATTTTAGTGAGGCATTTTCATTAATTAGTGTATCCTTAATTTCAAGAAAATTTTCAAATTCTTTAATAATTTTCTCAAGCGTGATATCTTCTGAACTAGAGTAACATGTTTCAGAATGTGTATCAAAGCATAAGGAAACACTAGGTGTGAGCAGGTTAGTTGATACCAGGATTTCGCGGTTTGAGGCGCTTTCTTCTTCATCGGTAACATCTACATCTATGGCTGCCATGAAAGCGAGAAATTCTTCCTCTTCCTTTTCATCTTTAGACGTGTAGTAGCCATCGTCATGGTCCGGTACGTCTGACACTTTTGTTCTAGTGAGCATTGCTTGGGCAACAGGTCTGGACGCTCTCTTCTCGAACAGTTTTTTCAGTCTGTCTCTCTCCTCCTTAGAGGCTTGAGGGCTCTCATACTTCAGGTGGTCAGGGGAGTTGCACTCGTAGCACATACGTGGTTATCTCTTGATGAACCTCTGCTCTCTTGATTGGCCTTCTTTCTCCTTGCCTTTAGCCTTCTCAAGAAGTGCAGTCAGGTTCTTTAACTGCTCTTCCAGTTTGGCAACTGACAGTTCAGTTTCTGTTTTCTGAACTGTGTTGGAGGTGGCTGGTGAGGATTGATGGGCAGTTTTCTCAAAGTAGACTGGTCTTTTTGAACGCCTTTGGAAGTCTCTTTTTACGAAGAATGTTGCATCAACATCGGTTGCTGAACTTGGAGTTCGAACAGCTTCATTTATGTTCACCATCTGGATGTCCCACTCATGGGCTTAAAGTTCATCAAATAGTTCTTTGGTGGACATTTTTTAGAGAATTATGGCCTTCAGACTGGTGGTTTTAACAAACCAGTCTTTCTTTGGCAGTCTTGAAAGAACTTTAGCGTTCAGGTCTGCTACTTTTTCTTCTCTTCCGAGATTCTTCATCTCACTGACGATAGTATTAAATCTTGTCTCCATCAATTTGATTGATTCGCCGGGTAGCTTTTGAAAGGATTCATATTTTTCCACGGCTATTTGCTTCTTGTTGTGCTTCATCGTATATGTTTCTTTCGTGAGATTGTTGATCCAATCCCACAGTTCCTTGGCGGAGTTGTTCTCCACAGCTGCGTCTTGAAGGTTATCTGGGAGAGATTGTAAAATCATCTCTTGTGCGATGAAGTCGACCTGGTGACGTTTCTTATCTTCAACTGTCCATTCCTCCTTCGGCTTGTCTATGTATTCGACACCGCCTAGCTTGTCTGGTGTCTCAAGGATGATTTTGGTTATCTGAGTCTTCAGAGGTCCCTTTTCCAGGACTTCATCCATCTCTTGATGTTGAGCTCTTAGTTGAATGAGACACTTCTTCTTCCATACTTCAAACCTCTCTTGATTGTATTTGGGAAGACTCGTATGAGTTATCATTTTCTAGCAATAATCAGCTCGCTAAAGCACACTAGATAAACAGTTAGAGTGTAAGGAAGTACGGATCCGGTCTTAAGCGACTCAAAACATGACAGTCTAGAAAGACCGACCTGCGCTGATACCACTTGTTGGTCCCAGATCAGAGTACAAACAATGTGCAGCGGAAGTAATTAAACAATGAATTACACTCTAAGTATGAATACAGTTCAGTTTCTGTCACAGTTTATAGCTAACAATTTTTATATGAAACACTGTTTTAGTTTAGCCAGCAGATTAGTTAGCAGTTTTACAATTCAAACTGTTATACAGATTATACGCTTCAATACTTACGCAATAAGTATTGAAAGTTTCAAATTATCTAGTAAACTGTAAGGTGCAGAATGTAAATCAAAACTGTAAACGACACAGGATATTATAGTGGTTCGGAGCCTAAAGTCCTACGTCCACTCTTCGGATATCAGATCCAGTAATTCACTAACTTATGAAGATACAATCCTCATGATCTATAGCCAGCTGCTGCAGAATCCTCTATCCAAAGTAAAATGGATCACTCGCCCAGGCAGTTGCTCTTCACTCCTTCTTCAATCCGTCGAAGGCTCTGCGTCTTCTTTGTGGACCGGCTCGAAGTTGGACTGAGGACAAACCTCTCTTTTCCTTCTTCGGTAGGTTGGATGATTTTGTTCTTCCCAAAACATCAATTGTTTGGCGGTAGCCCGTAATAACCTGTTCTTCCTTTGCAAAGACCAGGCTGATGTGTTCTTACATAGACAATAAGAGCACTAAGATACTACATTAAGTCTGCTAACTTAATCCTAGTAATAACAACATCGCACAGTGAATCTCTTCAGACTCCATAGCAGTGGATGCAGTGAGCTCAATAAGAGAACTACGGCAGCGATGTCTTCTCCCTTGAAGGCGTGTAATGCTTTTCTTCAGATTCAATCGGGAGACGGTAAATGGAGATTCAACGTTTTAGATAATTGAGCAGAGAGATAGAGATTTGGCAAAGGTTTTTAAGTCTCTGTTGATCCTGCTATTTATAAGTGAGCCACCAAAAAATAGCCGGTAGAGACATTGGAGATGGTGTCCAATCACAATCCATGCTCTTGTGAAAAGTTGCTTGTCACTCTGCTTTTTCTGCTACAAAGTACTGCTTTTCAGAGCAGTTTGTACTAGTGTGTCAGACGTCGAACGTTGTATGCCAGTCGCAGCTTCGTATCTGTCTGATCTTTTTCATTAACCTTTTTTGCGTTCCCTTGCGTCTTGCTCGACATCTTACCATGTACGCATTTCCTGATGCGAAACTGTCTTACTCTTGAAACTGCATGCTCCTCTTAGCAGTTTCTTTATGAAAACTGTATCCACAGTTTTCGTGACCTTGCTCTGCTCGTCTTCGTCTTCTTATTCAAGACAGTTTTTGTTTGAATGATCTCTTCTTCAAACTATTCCACAGTTTTGTTGACTTCCTTCTTCCTGGACTATTACAACTCGAATTATCCTATACAAGGATTACATGAGGTAGTAACTCTAAGTCCTAGACTTTGGTATTTAGTTTTAACACATCAAAACATCAAACTAAGGTAGGATTTCCACATCAATACCTAACATGTCCCCATCTTATTACTCGGATATGGTTACCCAGCTCCAGTCTCAGGCTGTACTACACGAACTGCTGCTACTCAAGATGCGGGTATACGAGCACGTTACTCAGGCTCTCCACCATGGCAAGTCAAAGCAATAGTCAACCCATGCATACCCCTGAACCTTCGTTAGGGTTTGGACTCAATCAAGATCGAGATCTTGTATTCTCTGATGTCAGATAGTAGAATACATCTCATTGTGGTCCAATCAATACACCACCGTGTGTATCAGCATATCAAGTAATCAAGACAGATTACTTCTTTCCGACTATGCTGCAGCCTATACCGACAGACTTATCCTCGTACACTGTCTCGGTTGTGATAATATTTATATCTCACTAGGTCAAGTGATCATACTGTCTTCTGCGATCTACAACACATCGTATAATCGTCCCTATTGGTGAGATAAGAGGATATCGTTGTTACTCGCATGTAAGTTTGTTAACAGATAGGAAATGCTGTTGAATGTATACTCATTGTAATAAATGCTTTTTGTATACAAAACCCAACAATCTCCCACTTATACTCAAATCATCACACTCGCTATTACAGAGTATACAGTGCATCTATCTAGCCTAGCTATTACATCAACCACTGCCAGTGGTAGGCATCCACCTCAGACCTAGTCCATGAATATGTCTTTCGTAAACCTTCTGTGGCAAGCACTTTGTGAATGGATTAGCTAGGTTGTCACTAGTGTCAATCTTCTTGATCTGCACATCTCCCCTCGATACGATTTCTCGTATGATATGGTACTTCCTCTCTATATGTTTGCTCGCCTTGTGAGTCTGTGGTTCCTTCGAGTTTGGCACTGCACCAGAGTTGTCACAATGGATTGTGATACTCTTAGGTAGACTCGGAATCACATCCAACTCTAAAAGGTAGTTCTGGAGCCATACCCTTCTTTCGAAGCTTCAGAGGCAGCGATATATTTCGCCTCCATGGTGGAGTCAGCAATGCATTTCTGTTTTGCACTCCTCCAAGATACAGCCCCACCTCCCAAGGTAAACACATAACCTGAGGTCGATTTCTTCTCATCCTGATCCCCTTGGAAATCTGAATCTGTGTTACCCACAGGGCATAAATCCTCACTTTGATAAACCAGGCAATAATTCCTAGTTCTCTTCAAATACTTGAGAATGTGCTTTACCGCAGTCCAATGCGTTTGTCCAGGGTTAGACTGATATCTTGCTACCATGCCAACGGCATAACAAATATCAGGCCTGGTACACAGCATTGCATACATGAGGCTACCCACCACAGAAGCAAATGGGACAAGACTCATCTCATCTTTCTCACTCTGTGTCATAGGACACTGCTTAGTAGAAAGATGTACGCCAGGTCTGAAAGGTAGCAAGCCTTTCTTAGCGAGTTGCATCCTGAACCGGGCTATCACAGTATCCACATAGGATGCCTGGGATAAGCTTAACATCCTTCTCTTACGATCCCGTAAGACCTTAATCCCAAGGATGTACCCAGCTTCTCCCAAATCCTTCATTTGGAACTGTTTGGATAACCAACGTTTAATCTCCGACATCACTCCCTTGTTGTTTCAAAATAAGAGTATGTCGTCCACGTACAGTGCAAGAAAAACCACACTCCCACTGACTCAATGTCAGTAAAAAGGACTTTAGTTCTCCAACTGTGAAAATCCGTAAGATTTAATCACATAATTGAAACGTAAGTTCCACGACCTTAAAGCTTGCTTAAGTCCATACAAGGACTTCTTAAGCTTCTAGAAAAGATGTTCTTTGCCCTTGTGCATATAACCCTCGGGTTGCTGCATATAGATATCCCTACCTTCTTCAAGGCAATCGTTTAGAAAAGAGGTTTTGACATCCATCTGCCAAATCTCGAGGTCTAAGTGCGCTGCTATGGCAAGAAGTATCCGGATGATTTGAGCATGGCTACGGGTGAAAAGGTTTCATCATAGTCTATGCCCTCTTTCTAACTATAACCCTTTGCCACCAGCCTGGCTTTGAAAGTCGTAACTTCTCCATCCGCTCCCTTCTTTCGCTTGTATACCCACTTGCACCCTATGGCCCTAAAGCCATCAGGCAGCACAACTTTCTGGTATACATCCATAGCAGTTATGGATTCTATTTCAGAATTCATGGCGATACGCCACTTCGCAACATCCTTGTCCTGCACTATCTCTTCGTAAGTCAGTGGGTCAGAATCCTCATGTCCGCAAACATGTACCTTTCCGGCTGGAAAATAACTCTCCCACTGCAACGAGGCATTGGTGTCGTGTCAGCAGTTGGTGCAGCAACTTGTGGTTTTGCACCTTGAACTGAAGAACGTGCCAGTGGTGATGTACCACTCATAGGTGCACCCACGTTCGCACGTTCCCCTTCCCTTGGAATTGCATCCTCATTTTCAATTTCCTGAAGAACTACATAACTCCTTATCTTGTGGTTTCTTACATACTCGTCCTCCAAGAATCTAGCATTGGTGGATTCTCTGACTCTCAGGACAGTAAAAGTAACCACCTTTCGTTTGCCTAGGATAACCTATAAACAGCATTACCTTGGTCCTGCTTTCTAACTTATCAGGTGCCTTCATCAGCACGTGTGCTGGACAACCCATACTCTAAACTTGCACAAACTAGGTTTGCGTCCAGGGAAGAGCTCACAGGGTGTCCTAGGAACCGATTTAGAAGGCACCAAGTTTAAGATGTAAGCCGTTGTTTCCAATGCGTATCCCCAAAACGAAACAGGTAAGCTTGCATAACTCATCATTGATCTTACCATCTCCAAAAGAGTTCTATTTCATCTTTCGGCTACACCATTTTGCTGAGGAGTACCCGGTGCAGTCCAGTGGGATGTGATCCCATTATCCGACAAATATTGCAGGAACTCGTTCCCGAGGTATTCGTCACCGCGGTCAGATCGCAGCGACTTGATAGTTTTCCCGACCTTCTTTTCTACCTCAGCCTTGAACTCTTTGAATTTTTCAAGCATTCAGACTTGTAGCAAAGTAGGTAAACGTATCCGTATTGTTGGGCTTTGTATACTGAAAGCATTTATTACAATGAGTATGCGATTGAATTTTCTCCTATCTGTTAAACAAACTTACATGCACGTAACAATGGTATCCTCGCGTCTCACCGATAAGGACGATCATACGGCGTGTTGTAGATCGTAGAAGACAGTATGATCACTTGACCTAGTGAGACACAAATATTATCACAATCGAGACAGCATTGAGGATACGTCTATTCGGATGGCTGCGGCATAGTCGGAAGAATTAATCTGTCTTGGTTACTTGATATGCTGGTACGCAAGGGTGGCGTATTGATTGGACCACATTGAGATTTGTCTGTCTGACATCAGCAAATACAAGATCTCGTTCTTGATTGAGTCTAAACCCTAACGAAGGTTCAGGGGTATACACGGGTATACTGTTGCTTTGATTTGTCATGGTGGAGAGCCTAAGTAACGTGCTCGTATATCCGCATTTTGGGTAGCAGCAGTTCGTGTAGTACAACCTGAGACTGAACTTAGGTAACCATATCCAAGTAATAGGATGGGTACATTCCCTGAGGAGCTCAATAATATTCATCGTGCCAGAATCCTGCAGGCTGATTAAGTTCAGGCACGAGTGATACGGTTTGAGTGATACTACTCAGGAAAATAAGATATTAATTAATTGTAGGTAGAGCTTGTCAGAAGCTCCGATTAATTAATTAATGTCCGGTAACCTTAAATATGGGGATTCTCAGATAAATGCAGCTCATTTTCACAATGTGGTAATAAAGGGGTAGGTCAGTATTAATTCTGTGGTGAAAAAGAATTAATATTAATTAATTAATTGTGTCCTGGGTTGTGGACATGGGAACTAATTAATTCATAGGCCCACTTTATTATTTGCATTAGGTCCCAAGTCTGGCCCAATTATATATGCTGAAAAAAGGCCCAGTAGCCCATTAGGGATAAAACCCTAGGTCTATAAATAGACCTCTCTCTCTCTCTGTGAAACCCTAGCCACCTTGATCATAATTCAAATCAGTCAAAACCCTAGGGAGAGAGAGAGATGGGCGGCGCCAGTGTAGAAGGGGAGGAGAAGGATTTCGACTCCGGTCTATGCTTTACAGATCTGTGGAATTCTCACCAGTAGCAGATTTGAGCAGCATTAGGATACAGATCTGAAGATCTGATCTGGAGAACAGGATTTCTTCCTTTCTATTTTTCTTTGTTTTTTGATTAAATCTAGAAATTAGATTACTAATTTATGTTTCTGCATATTTAATTGAATTGCGTGGTTGAATTAAAGTAAGATATTCAAACGCGAAAGATCGGATCAGACTCTACAGAATAACGGTAATTCCTCTTATTCACGCATTAAATTCATAGGATCATGCTAGGGTGTATGAATTGTATATCGTATTCAATATCCATGATTGGTCCTGCTTATTTGGATTTGGTGATTCACTTCACGAAAAATTCCTACACATATCTCGAGTAATCGTCAATGAAAGTGACGAAATACTCATACCCTCCACGAGCCTGTGTGGACATGGGCCCACATAAGTCAGAATGGATCAATTCCAACACATCCTCTGCTCGAGACTGACTAGCCTTAAAAGGCCTAGAAGACATCTTTCCCTCGATGCAGGATTCGCAGACTTGATAAGGTACAGGCCCGACTAAGTCCAATGTACCGTCATATGCAAGTCGTTGAATTTGCTTCAAGTTGATGTGACCCAGTCTCAAGTGTCAGAGATATGTAAGATCCTCATCAGAAGAAATAAACTTTCTCTTTCTAGGATTATCAATTACAAATGAATTACATGCAAAATTCAAGGACGTTTTTTTATGAAAGTAAGCAACATAAAGAGAGTTAATCAACATTCCAAAATAGATAACATTGTTATTCCCAATGACAGAAATAAATAACTATCATAAATAACAAAGTATCCATCCATGTGAAGCTGATAAACATTTGTCCTGCCGGAAAAACACGACCCAAAATAAAACTCTCAAAACTACTTTATTCATCAAAACATAAGGAAAAAGAAAACTTCATGAGGCTCCATTTGAAAACGTTGGCTTCCATGCAACTGGTATTTTCTTTCCATTACTCTCCAGCCTTATCGGCACGGTTTCCTGCAAACTACAACAACATGGTTACCAAGTCAGTCCCTACCACTCTATAAAGAGCAAAGATAGACTCTAATCATGCTTCAGTTATACATGCAAATGGCATACCTTGTCTAACTTTGTCGGCCTGACAATCTTTCTTCCAATGTCCTTTCTTATCGCACTTGAAACACTTATCCTTCGAAGTTGTTGCCCTAGGCTTTCTATTAGCCTCCTTGTCCTTTGCAGTTGCCTTTCCAGCTTTCTTCTCAATCCCTATTTTCTGCTTCATACCTTTCGGTACAACAGAGAGATTACTAGAAGTAGCTAAAGCAGCCTTCTGAGGATTCATGACTGATTCAGCTGCCATCAAGTCATTGAGTAACTCGTTAAGAGTATACTCTTTCTTGTTCATGACAGCATTCAGTCTGAAACTCTCAAAGGATTTGGGTACAGAGTTCAGTACGATATCGACTTTGGCCTCAACATTGATACCTCCACCGTGCACAGTCAGCTCATCCATGAGGTGAGTCATGGAAACTACGTGCTCTCTCACTGAGCTACCATCAATCATTTTTCTACTCACAATTTCTCTCATGAGATTAAATCTGACAGCTCTATCAGTTTCCCCATAGGTTGCCTCCAGACTGGCCATAATGTCATAGGCGTCCCTATGGTGCTGATGTTGCTGCTGTAAAACTTTCGACATAGTGGTCATTATGTAGCACTTGACTACATTGTTTGATTTCTCCCACTTATTTTAAAAGTCTATATCCATTTGAGTGGATTCAGCTGTGGGCACTTCAGGACGAAGTACTTGCAGAACAAACATATGTTCTTCTACAATCAGGATGTATTCAAGATTGCGCTTCAACTCCAGGAAGTTTGGACCAATTAAAGAATTTTGTGCAAGAATATTGATGACATTAGACATAGACATATCTGAAATAAATAATTAATCTTAATAAGAACATTCGAAAACAAATGCATTGAAAACATTTTGATAAATCAAATACAAATGTTTTCCACTAATAGCCCAAGAGTTCCCACCGCAAGCTACACTCGTAGACGTTTACGATGTCACCCTCAACCAGACTGCGGGTTTTAAGCCACAATCCTTTAATTTCATACCATGTCAGGAATCCTTAGACACATGAAATTAATTATTAGTGTAAAACCTTAGACCAAGCCATCTCTCAAGAACAGGGAAGCAGCAACTGTATTATATTCTAAGATGCTTCTAAGCACTTAACCACAAATTTAACTCCAGCCAAAAGAGACAGTTTGACATGGCGCGTAGCCATACCGCACGACCCTTAAAGCCTTCCTTATCTAAAATTTAAATCAATCATATAATACTTATGAGAAAGAATTACGCAAGCTACACTCGTAGATATTTATGCAAAACCCTCCCACTATTCACATGATTTAAATTCTTTGTCTAGAGATTCCAACAACTGCAGCCCATGCACCTTCGGGAATTAGCAAGCCACACTCGTAGACGTTTACTAAGACGGGAGATACACTTACAGCCTAGGACCACTTTGTGGAGGTCTATGATTTTAATTAAAAATCCGCTTAGTATTTTTGATTCAAAAGGTTTCTTAAATGCGCACAAAGATAATTTTTTGTCATTATATTTTCCCAAAATTTTGCATGTAATTAAACAAGTCCAAAAATTCAAAATATAACCCAACAAGAAATTAATCACATATGCATGCTTTTAAAGCTGTTAATAATAAAGCAGTAAAACATGTTTTCCTATTATCTACGCATGCTTATTACGCAATTAATAAATCACATAAAATACGAGGCAATTAAGACAAATAAAAATTCATCGTGGCCCCACAAAATAGGAAAATAAAATAATCATATCTATTACAAAATTTGAAATTTGAAATTTGAAATTCAAAATTTGGATAACTCCAAATCTTCACAAATCTCCCAGGGCCTTGATATCCTCAACCACCAAATAATTTTGGATCTAGGGTTTTGAGATTTGAAAATTGGTCCCACAATCCAACTGCAAACCCTAGGGTTTACAACCGAATTGCACCAATCGTAAAACCTCAAACCCTACCACTGAAGCAGCAGCAGTCGCCGGCTAACAACCATCACCGTCGCCAGCCGCCGTCGCCGCCCCGCTGCCCGCGCGCACGCTGCGCGCCTGCCGCTGCCGCACGGTCGCCGCCGTCCGCAGCCACTGCATCGCCCCGCAGCCGCACATCGCGCGCAGGCTGCCGCCTGCCACCGTGCACTGCTCTGCCGCGGCTGCACGTCGCACGTGGCTTGTTGTTGCTGCCGTGCACCGTTGTCGCCTCGTCGGTCTCCGTTTTCGTTCTACGACCCGTACAATTACAAATTTGAAAAAGAAAAATTACAATAGCTATACTATTACAATTTTTCCAATCAAATCTAATCATGGATTTTCTCGTGGTTTACAAAACACGATTTAATCCAAACACGGATAAACCACCGCATATTAAATCGAATGGGTTGCCACGAGGAACAAAAACCAAACATCCACAGCAATTCAAAATCCATACATGCATAATCGAAATTGCTCATCCAACAGATCCATGAAAACAAACCTCGGCTCTGATACCAATTGTAGGGATTCACCAGCGAACCGAATCACCAAATCTAACTGAACCGGATCGTTTTATGAATGTTGAGAACAATAAATATACGATATACCTAGCATGCTCCTATGAATTTAATGCAGTGGATTTCACGAGTTTACCTTAACTCCGTAGTGTCAGATCCGATCTTTCGCGTTTGAATTTCAATCCCTTGATTCAATCACGCGATTTAATTAAATCTGCGGAATGAGAAATTAGCAAAAGAACTAATTTCTAGATTTAATTAAAATAGAAGAGAAAAGAAAGATGAATCTGTTCTCCAGATTAGGCCTTCAGATCTGTATCCCAATGATGTTCAATCCTGCTACTGGTGAGGATTCCACAGGACGGTGATTGTGTAGGCCAGAGTCGAAACTTCGACTCCCAAACACACTTGTGCGTCGTATGCCTATTTGCATGCAATTCCTACACGAACTACTAACACATATTTATATTGATTCATCAAGATTCGTGCCACTTATTACATAGGGCCCTCTAAACATGGCCACGGGCCGGTTACCGGCCCGTGTAGAGGATGGTTCCAGTTTGGGGCCGAAATCAGTGGTTCTAAGGCAATTCCGAGTTGGACCGACTGTTCGGTCCAGTTTATTAATTTCTTTTTATTATTTTAAAAATACAAAGATGAGGATTTGAACATGAGACCTCTATATAATTTATAGATCATTTATCCACTAGGCTATTGAACCTCTATTGGTATGAAAGTATATTAAAAATGTATAAATCTATTATAATTATAATATCAAATATGTATAAAATATTTAATTTGATTTAATTTTTAATTTATTTAAATCGAATCTTAGATATATCCCAAGATTTAATTTAAGTTTGACAAACTCTCAGAATAGACGGTCTCATCATTTTTATTGTGAGACGAATTTAAGGATATATATTTAATTTATTAAAATGATGTATTTCTTTATTGCAAATGATGTTTTTATTTATTACAAATAATGTAATATTTTACAAAGAAAAAAAATAATATATTAAAAAATGAAATGATGTATTTAACTTATTGAAATGATGTACTAAGATCCGTCTCACAATAAAAAATGTTGAGTTAGTCTTCTCAAGAGACCAACTCTTTGAGTTTTTATCCCAAAATATATATAAAAAACTAATCTTAGATATATCCTTGATTTTTGTTTAATTTTTTATTGTAGATATTTAATTTTATTTATTTTAAATTTATATAATCTTGGGATATATTTGTATAGTTTTAATAATTTGAATATTTATTTAAACATATGAATGGTTTGACACAAATTTAAAAAAAGGCCCATTATTCAAGATATAATTGAACCTTTACTTATAAAATTACAAGATTTTCCATAGAACTAAATCAGAAAATAGATCGAAGAAAACTAAAGAAAGGGGCAGTGGTTGTTGAACGGTGCAGGGGAGATATTTATGGGAGCTGTTGGATCAAATTTTACCGGCAACTGCTTGAGTTGTTGACTGCTGAGTAAGAATAATAAATATTTATATATATATTTACAATATTTTATAATGTGGGAATGGATACAACTAGCCACTTTAAATAAGTGGGTATGTTTTATAGCCACAAGGATAAAAATATAAGTTTTCTAGCCACTTTGTACTTTTGTCTTTTTCTCTCTTCCATTTTCGGCTACAAGACAAAATTTACTTTATTAAAGTTGTTTCCATTTTCGGAAATATTCATAATTTCATTTATTTATTCATTTATTTAATTTTGAACAATTAATTTGAACTACCAAGGTAGTTGTAAATTTATTACAACCTTTTACAAACAAATATTTTCGGTTGTACGAGGAAGGAAACATTTTAAAAATTATTTGAAGATTGTTGAGAGGGTTTAGAGAGAGAAAAATCGAAGGTATGTTGATTTCAACCATTTTTTCTTATTTTCGATTCGTTTTCTGCGTTATAATGATGATGTTATGTGTTCAAAATCGACATGCATATCTTAGTATCGACTTGT
>JAPKLW010002433.1:49527-88171 GCA_026898455.1 Plectranthus barbatus
GCTTCAAATCGGAAACAATGGAGGAAGAATGGGGCGGTGCTTGTTCGCCGTTTTCGTTCGAAAGAGAGAGAGAAAGTGGGGTAGGTGGTGAGGTAAATGCAGAATAAAGCCAAAAAATATTAATGTTTATCAATTTCAAAGTTTAAATTCTCTCTCCAATCATTAGAAAGTGACTAAAAAACATACATTTTTATCCTTGTGGCTATATAACATATTGACTTATCAAAAGTGGCTATATAAATTTTGCTCTCTTTTATAATTATCTGTATTTTAAATAAATAAATAAAAATTTTCCTGAACTTTTACTTATGTCGTCGATTTCAAAGATCAGAAGGAGTTGCTCTCATCCATCACTCCAAATCCAATTGAAGACGACTACCACCTCGCATCGCATCGCAAGCTCACCGATTTCTTGTCAACCAAGGGTCTGGCGATTTGGTTTCTCCCCAACGCCGTAAATATATGTGAGCCTTGTTCGATTGCAGCTATCCCTAATTGGAGTTTCATAGATGAGACTATGCATTCTGTTTATTCATTGGAAAAAATCAGTAATCACTTTTATTGTTGTTAATCAATTGAGGATTAAGGGGGGCAATTTTTTTTAACCGTGCCTTGGGTTGCTTCGTCGATTCTGTTTCTTCGAATTTTTTATTGCCCTTCTCCACTGTGTATGCAAAGTTGAAGACTCAGAGAGTAGGCCCCTTGTTTTTCAACGAATCGTCGTTCTTCACCGTGGAAATTAAGAGACCCATTATGCTCAATTGATCCCTTCACACCCCAAAAATGCTCATTTTTGCTTCTTTTCTTTTTTACTGGAGCAAGTCACTCAATTGTAAATTAATCTTGCAGACAACTCACTTTTGGTGTACAGAAGCCTCATTAGGGTATGATCTTGATGATTTTGTGTTTCTGGGATTTCAAAAGGCAATGGACGTGCCCCTTTTATTTTAATTGGCATGCACTAGTTAATAGTCAAGTAAGTGTTTGTGTAGCTTGGTGATTGCTGCGTGTTTTAAAATTGAGATTTATGATAAGAATTAAGAAATAATTTTGATGGATTTTAATCAAGAATGATAATTCCTACCAAACCCTTGAGAGTCTGTTAGGGTATTTCTGTGGAGCTTGGTAATTGATTCTTGTTAAAATTATTAAACTGAAATTGATTGTCATTGAAATTATGAATTTTGCGGAATGGCTCTTTAGAATTTTGTTGAAGTCAATTTAGATAAGCCGGAATCAGTGAATTGTATTTCATGAATCTTTGTCGGTTTGGGTTGGTGCTGAAAATGCAAACCAGGTCCAGATTGTATTTACTGCATATAAATGCTCAAATTCGATGTATATTCCAATGGCAAAGGATACTATAATTGAGTCCTTCTTTGGTGATATCATTTATGCATTATCCTACTTGTTTTAGAGGGTGGAAGTTTGTATGCGGACGGATTTTTTGCTAGTAATCAGAAAAATGATATGATTTTATGTCATGAATACATTTCCACTTTATAAATGAGACTTTGTGTGTCATATCCTACCATTTATAGATCTTAACATGTTTTGCAGGTAAATTGGGTGATTTGCAAATACGGAAACTGTTTTAAGCAGGTTGGTAGGTCAATAATTTTCCTAGATGTAATCATAATTAAAGTCTTCTGTTGTTAGATATGTTATATATCCTTTTTTTGTAAAAAAAAAAATTCCAAAGGTGGTCATTCATTTAAAATACTCTGGTGTCAGAAATATCTACGTAGCATTCCCAAAATGGAGATAGCTGTTTGTTGCAATGTGGTCATCTCGTCTAGGGATTTTTTTTCCTTTTTCTTCTTTCAAATTTTGTCTTAACTGTGTTGAGATTTATTGACAAAAATAGCTGCACAGCTTGATCCGCCAATATTCTGATATCGTTGGTTTACTAGCAGTCTAGCAGATGATGTGCAAAATGTTGAAAATAACTTTTGGAGCTGTTGTGTTGATTCAATCAATTTTCTAACATAAGTTGTTTTACTAGAGGATGTAGGGCATTATGTTGAATGGAACTTTATTGAGCTGTATTTTCTTGCTGCTTGTTTTTTATTCGATACTCAGATTCATATTTTGTTTGATTAACTTGTGATTGTTGATATTGTTTTATTTTACTGAAGGTGCTAATCATATGTGCATGCTTGTGTAGTTCATAAACCCATAACAACTAAACTGGGCCCCAAGGTAGATTGTCAAGAGAGACTAGAAAGCTAAGATGGAGGCCTCAACCGCAGATGGGGAGTTAGCTAAAGAAATTGAAGATGAGCTTATGAAGTACACAAAGAAGTACGACCATAAAGTAGAGGCAGACTTGGTAATGAAATCTAATGAACTCCAAACGAATAGTGACCTAGAGGTCGACATCACAGAATGTAAAAAATCTTTGGGCAATGAGCTTGTCACGGCAGAATACCAGGACACAACTGAGAACTCGAGTTCTTTCGACGACTGCAATTCTGGTGTTGAAGATGTTGATAACTATGGTGATTATGAAGCTTCGTCAAGTTTTCACGTTGATGCTGCATCAGCACTGAATTTTGATGGATTTGGCAGAAGGTTTTGGATGAGGTATGCATCTTGCTTTTATGAAGTCATATTTTCTAGAAGTTTTCATTTCTTGATCCCATGATATGAGTTCTCAAAATTAGAGCATCTACCTGGTAAAAGAAAATGTGCTATGTGTTAGGAACCTTTGCTTAACATTATGTCCCAATTTGGGTGTGCATTTGGTTGGTTTGGTTAATAGTTGGCCGACACTGCCACACCACTAACTAATGGAATAACTCTGATCATTTACTGCCCCAAAATCTGAACTCTGGCATAACTGAACTGATAACCGACTTACATGTTTGGTCCACATTTGGTTTTTGCCAATTGAAAAAATAAAATCAACTTTCAAGTTTCTTTTTGCTAATCCTCTATTCAAATGCTCAAATTGTTAAAAATAATTCGTAGTACTACTCCACTTGCAATTTAGTTAAGGACAGAGAGAGAGAGAGAGAGAGAGAAAAGATTGAACAATGAAAGATAGGGAGTGGGGATTAGGGAGCCACATTGGTCGACTGTCTCTTTCTTCTGGACACCCTAAAAGCGATCCATCAGACTTGAGTCTACCACATAACTTCATAGCATATTTGATATAATAATTTCTAAAGACTGACGAACTTACATAAACTCCTAAAACTAGTGGATAAACATAAATAAATGCTAAAATAAATCATAATGCGTAACGATATTTAATCAAATCTAAATCTTAACCTGATAAGAATAAAATTTAAGAAGAAAAATTAACAAGAACTCTCGTTGCCCAAGCCTCGAGGCTCACTTCAATATTATTAATTGCATAAGAATGACATAAACCCTAATTAGGGATTTAAATACCTCCTATTAAAATCCCAAAATAGAAAACCTAATTAACTCAAAAAGAAATTAATATAATGAAAATAACATAAATAATAAAAATTAAATTACTAAACTACTAAGCACATGAACGTGGAGCCTCCATATCAATTCATCCTCCTTCGAAACAACTTTGTCTTCAAGGAGTCCGAAAATTGACACTGACTTTGATAAATGCCTTTGCTCGTCCTAGTATCCTTAATGTCCCTTGCCAATTCTATCGCCATCTCCAAATCCTTCAGCATAAGCACCCGAAAGGAACCCCAGCCCCAAATCAAGCTCTTCAACCCATTCATGAAATACCCCAAATAGTGTGCATCAAACAGTTCTGAAATCCGACTTGCTAATTGGACTAACACTGATATGTAATCATCCACAGTTTTAGTTTGTTCCACTCCTGACAATCGCTCGAAACAATTACCCCAAAATTGCATATCAAAATGTGCCACCAGTGTTTGCGTAAATTTTTCCATGACATTGCAGGCTTCCTCGCCCTCATCCAATTCACCCAATAAAATGCTGCTCCTTGCTTCCTCGCCCTCATCCAATTCACCCAATAAAATGCTGCTCCTTCCATCGCCACGACAGCCACTGTCACCATCCTATCCGATGCTGTCCCCTGCAGCTCGAACTGCTGTTTTGCTCTTGCGACTCATCCAATTGGATTGTTACCAGTGACAACTGAACCTCCTGTGCACCCCTCTGCAGCCCACTGCTCTCATCGGGCCGCCTGCACCCATCGTGCCACCAGTGCCCGCCTCTGAAGAGTCGACGGCAGTCGCTGTGCTTTCTGATGTTTGGCCCTGTTCCAGCGATCGCAGGATCCCCGTGGATAGCGCGCCCCGAAAGCCACGCCCCAACTGCAGATCCAATTTCTCCTTCATCTCAGCCGCAACAGCCTCCAATCTATCCAATCGATGGCTGCTTGACCTTGTCATTCCGGCGGAATCGGAATCGGGCAGGTCGGACCAATTGATCAGAACATAATCGAAGATGAAAAATCAAAGATCGTTGCCCAAACCTCCTGGTCACTTTAATATTGTTAATTGCAGAAGATTGACATAAACCCTACTTAGGGATTTAAATACCCTTCTATTAAATCCCAACATAGAAAACCTACTATTACATGTGAAATCCTAGTCGCTGCTTTACTTATTATTGTGGTTGTCATCTTCTTCTAAACTGTGCAACCACGCTTGTTCGCCTGGCTACTCAAAGGAAATTAATATAATTAAAATAACATAAATCATATAAATTAAATTACTAAACTACTCAGCCCACGAACGTGGACCTGTCCTGACCCCGTTGGCCCCTCTCCACGGTGAGCCCCCTGCTCCTACTCCATATCATAATCTCTATCTAAATGAAATCAAATCTGAATCTGAATAAAATATAATTCATACATGCGTATCAATTTTCGACCCCTTCAAAACAGCGTTGTCTGTAGGTTAATACTTTAAAGTGAACTGCAGTTGTTGTGTTTGTAATTAGAAGGCACCCATGGAGGTTTATTTACAGAATGTAACACCACCGTAAAGAATGCACTAATAGCGTAGTGGCAAAGTTTGTTCTTTAAAACATATAAAAATTGCTTCACTTTAGGATCTATTAGCTAAGTTAGTTAGTTGCTTGTTTTTTTTGTTCTCGTTTGCCAAAATTGAGCCATCTGTGACTCAAAGCTATTCATCTCTATTTCTCTGCGTGACTCTGCCATAATTGAACGTGCGAACGGATTACCCCGTAGAACAAATTGGGCAACGAAACTGATTGATGGGGAGAATTTGATTAACAAGAAAATAATTGAAGTAATAATAAGATAAAATAGATACCCCAAAAGAGATCCATTAGACAAAAGTCTGCCCACATAGCTTCATAAGATATTTGACATAATAATTTTTGGAGAGAGAGAGAGAGAGAGAATTTCACCTAATGGAAGTCTTATAGAGTTAGAGGATCCGCTCATTGACCATGCTTATTTGCATCAACGATTACTGCATGCATTGGCCTTGGGTCCTTAGGTGCCCACCAACTTTTGCTTCGTCCATCCCCGAAGTACACCGCACTCGAAGAGGTTCAGTTTTGATACCATTTGTAATGCATCGCCCCTAGAGCCTTAACAAGATCACCTGAGGATGGCTACGTTACTTGCAATTGACCTATACACTCATTCTAGGGGTTGAACTAGCTTGACCTGGGGTAGAATTATGATGGTTGACCCTGAGAAGTTTCTCAGGTTGCCAGCCGTTAGTTTGGAAGCCGGACCAAGCCATTGGTGAGTAATGTAGCCGACTTTGGGTGAGCTCGTTTCAGGCCCCGAGGGCGAGTTGTTACACCACCATATAGTTTAGCACACATTTTGCAACTTCTCATTATATATTATAAGAAAAAGTGCTCCTTTTAATTAGTGATCTGATTCGCTCATGTCTTACTTTAATACATTTCTTCTCACAAATTCATTGAGTGTAACCTTTGAAAATCAAGGGGCTACTTCTTATAAGTATGATGTTCTGGCCATTCTAATGTCATTTAGGCCCTTTCATTCATTGGTCTACCCATGCGTATGGACGGTTGGGCTCTCCTGTATTCGTGTTCAATTGTCCCATATCGTTGAAGTGCGTCTTTTATGATGTTCTGGCCATTATAATGTCATTTAGCCCCCTTAATTGGTCCACCCACACCTATGGGTGGTTGGTTCTCTCCTATATCCATATTCAATGGCCCATGTATTGAAGTGAAACAAGTCGGCATGTGTGTGTCCCGATTCATCTTAGTTAAGGTTTCCAAGTGGCTTTACGCCAGTGGTTCCCATTCCCATTGGATGCAAGCCTATTAAGGATAGGAGTGGCAGGTGTATCTCTTTCCACATCTTCCACATGTATCGGAAAGGCCTCATTTTTTGGTTGGAACTTTTTCTTGTGATCAAGGCTTCGGGAGATCATCTGATTCTCATTTTGGAATGTTTTGATCAGAGATGAAGTTTGGGTAGATTTATTCTCTGTCCAACCTCATTCCTGCAACTGCAGATTGCTTTCAACTCATTGAACAATGTCTCCCATTTCGAATTGTTATGACACCCTCCTCTCAAATATTTTCAATAGTCATTTTTTGTCAGCTCAACAATTTTCTTTTGCCACTAGCAGAAATAGTTCCAACATGAGTTATCCTTCTTATGTACTAACCACCCTTGCTCTACTTTTCAAGTTTACTACATCGGCATGTCTTTCAACACATTTGAGCATCAAAACCATAGCGTCCAATTCCCATTTAATATCTTTAGCTGCAATGAAATCTCAGCTCCAACCCTGTGTTGATCTGGTTTTGGGGACTAGTTTTGCCACAAAATTATCAATCTACCTTTCTCTTGTTTGCCCCCCTGCCACCAAATTGTAATTTATTTTATCAACATATTGACCTCTTATATCCATGCTCATTCCAGTGAAATCTGAGACAAGCCATGTTCTAAAATTACTCAGCATATCTCCACAAGTTTTTCTGTATGAAACCTATAACAAAAAACCATCTCCAAATACTATGATTGAAATGTCAGTAGTGCTGACCTCCGGGTCAAAATCCAGATTAGATCCATTTTAATATTTTCTTTCACATCACCATATATTCTAGGTGCTCCATATGAAACTCATCCAAACAAAAATCTAGACAAATTTACACATATTGGAACCATGTTTTGTTTGAAGAAATACATTTTAATTGTTTGTGATTGAGTGCAATATATAGACTCTTTGTTGTCTAAACATTCAATTTCCGTTTCTCAAATGAGAATTTTATTTCTCGCAATGGCATTTTGTCAAACACCTTCCATTTATCAAACATTATAGCCTTTTCATTTGAGAAACTAATCACATCAACAGGCTGCCCCGTGTCTTGCTCGATCCAATTTAGGTTTTTGATTAACTTTTCAACCTTGTAATGATAATAAAGATGAGACATGTAATTGAAACCTTACCTTAATTCTCCAACGTGAGAGGACATCTTGTGGATACTCAAATCAGGATCCAAAATTTGCTGATGAATATCTTGACAACAATGGATGCCATGGATGGATTTATTGTCCATCATATTTGTGGCACCAGAAAAAATTTCCAATGACTGGAGTATTTTGGAGGAACTTCTGATTTCCAAACTTTCTGATTTGTGCATTTCGCTGAATACCTTCTATTCGTTTATTCTATGGCTTAGTTTTAAAAAGCGCGCTTAAGCGCGCTCAGCGCTCCAAAATCAGACCCAGCGCTTTTTTCCGGCCTGAACGCCAAGCGAACGTGAAGCGAAGAAAAGCGCCCGGAGCGGTCCGAAGCGAGCGAAGCGTTGAGCGATCCAAAGCGAGCGCTCAACGTTGTGCTATTATTTTTTCCAAAATTTTTTGGTAAATTTAACCTAAAACCTATTCCAATCGTTATTCCTCTCGCACCCATCTCGAACCCATCTCGCACCCACCTTCTTTGGAGCCGCACGCACACCTGCGGCCCTGCATACCCACGCCAAAACGAAACCGTCACCTGCGCTGAAGCCGTCGCCTTGAGTCTGAAGCCCGTCGCTGCCTTGCCTGGTAGGCTGAAGCCCGTCGCTGCCTCGCCGGAGCCTGCTGCCTCGCCGGCGCCTTCTGTCTCCCCATCTCCAGCTGCCTGGCCGTCGCCGTCGCCAGCTGCGTAATTATGTATATATATATTTTTAATTCGTGTTTTCACTCTTCTGTCCATGTACGTCTATGTTCTGCTTCCGTCTCCACTCTTCTGGGTAGTGGGTATGTGCTAAATTGTTGAATTTGATATTTCAATTGATGTGGGTATTGGGTGGGTATGCTGAATTTAGATTTGAATTGCTATTTGCTGTTGATTTTGATATGTGGGTAATGGGTATTGGATATGGATATGCTGAATTTTGGGTATGTTAGCTGAATTTTTGGGTATGTTGCTGAATTTTGGTTATGTACATATTTTTTTCGTAACCTTCGCTTCGCATACGTGAAGCGTTCGCTTCGCTTCGCTTTATCGCTTTGATTTTGGCCTTGTCGCTTCGCTTTGCTTTTCGCTATTTAAAACTAAGTTCTATGGTTTCTTCAGTGAAAGAACCAGCTTCTTCGGTTTGAATTTTGGAAGTTATATGTTGTTATGGCAGGTGTGGGTTGGTGGCGGGCAATTAATGTTGGGATTGGGAAGAAGGGTGTTGGCAACTATTTCATGTTGGGATTGAGTGTCTGAAATACCTGCTAGACCCATTTACTTTATTTCTCTCGGAAATTGCATGCTAAAGTGGGAGTTGAGATGACACTTAATTTTCTGAATCATTTTTCATCGTAAATGAATGTCTACAACTACAACTGGGGACCGCAACTTATTAAAAGAATTAGCAAAATAGTATGATACTATCACTAAATTCCCAATTTAACTTTGGATGGCTGGATATGAGTCATGTGACCACCTCTTTCATCGACAGTCAATATCCAGAACTGCTATGTGCGTTCACAACATAATCCTCACCCTTGGTCAATTATTGAGTAATGAAAAGAGAAACAGCATATTCAAGTATTCAACCCTTACAGTGTACTAGATATGATTCATGTGACCACCTATTCATTGACTGTCGTCAACATCCAAAACTCCTATGTGCGTTTGCAACATAATCCTCCCCCTTGTTCAATTATAGTTTATTGAAAAGCGAAACAGCATACTCAAGTTTTCAACCTTTACAGTATACTTTTTCTTCTTATTATGGTGCTTATTTATGCTTATCATATTATGCCACTTCTGATTCTTAGGAGGAAAAAGCTGACACATCACTGGAGCACCTTCATTCGACCTCTTAGGTGGCGTTGCAAATGGGTTGAATTGCAAATGAAGAAGCTGCAGTCACAAGCGCAACTATATGACAGAGAGCTTGAAGCATACAAGGAGAAGAAGTTGACTCAATTTGATAACTCCACAATTCTAGATGGTTCAAGAACTCTTCCATTTTCACAGAATAATTTTAAAATTGAAGTCTTTAAGAGAAAGAAAAGGAGTAGGACTGAATCCACTAAGGATGTTGCAGAATATATGTCACACCATAACCTTTTCTCATATTATGGTAAAAATGTTTTTCTATTGCTATCAAACTTGTATCTCTACTGCTATTGCCTGTTTTGAACTTGATTCATTTTATTTTGCAGAAAATAGGAAGTCTTTTGCTGAGGGTGCTTTTGTGAACGAGTTGAAGAATCAAGGTGAGAATGAAATTTTGCTATTTTCATCTTCATGAACAATGGTCAATGAAACTGATGGCAAAAAGCTTTTGCCTAATACTTGCATCAATACTTTGAATGAGTTGCTTCCTGATATTGCTTAAAGCTTTCTATGTTCCATTGATGGTCATAAGTATCTCTGCCTTTGATTTCCTTTATCTTTATTGGTAGAACTACGTACTTAATGTTTTGATCCCATGTAAATGCTTATTTGCCTCCAATATTATTTAGTCATCTTAATTCAGCTTTTTTAGATTAATTTTCTATTTTCCTTTCTTATGCTATGATTGGATGCCATGACCATTTTCTTCGAAATGTTTGGTGTATTGGGCTTTTTATTGTTCCAATACGTATGAGATACATATTCAATTCCACTTTTATAATATTGGTTATCTTAATCTATGGTTGTGTGCAAAAACCATGTTATACTTTGTCCTGAAATTGAAGGCCTTTTCTCTATTCCTTTCCTTTCCCCTCCTGGTTGGAAAAGGTAACCAGAAAATTGCAACAGATCATGAGATGTTGGGTAATGATGAACTGCTATTCCTTGAGCCTGATGATGGCGATGATTCCCTGGTACAAACAATACTTTCGAAGATTGACTCTTTAGAGTCCGAAGTGGGCAAGATGAAGAGCAAACTTGACAGTATAACAAAGGAAAATGCTGAAAGAATCTCTTTAGTGGAGATTAGTGGAAACAGGATAGAAGGAGCTCATATTGCATCTCAGAGTGCAGGTTTAGTTCTGCAAACTGGCGCAACAAGTTGCGTAGATGTTCCTGCCACTAGTGGAAGGATTGGTCCTTGCTTTGAAGCATACAAAAGTGTGAGTTCACTATACGTTTATGCTGCATGTTTGTTTTAATGATGCGGATTTCTCTTTCGAGTTTTAGCTTTTGATTCTTAATGGTATCAATAAGTATGCCTTCAGTGTGTATTATTTTATATTTTCACCATTGTGAAAATGTGTTAGTTATGCATTCAGGTGGAAGATGGAGTTCTTATTGATAATCAGAGGGTTAAGGAAGAGATGAACAGTTTTGAGGAAGTGAAGATTCAGCAAATGCCTTTGGTACTTAACGATGGCTCAGCTAATGCCACCCCTCCCGTTACAACAGAAACTGACCTTGCAGATGACCGAGCACCAACAAAAGTTCGTTCTATTGCAAAAATCACTGGCTTTAGAAGCAAGCGAAAGAGGGGGAGGAAAAGAGGCTCTACCAGTCGTCGTGGCCGACGATCCTTGGGTTAGTCAGTCTCCTATGATTCGGCTGTCTCTTGTCTTTCGATGAGGAGGTAGAGAAGATTTATATTGCTGAAGATTAAAGCAACATGTTGCCTTTTGACCATGAAAAATCCTTTTGCCCATCTTATGAATTCAACATGCTAATATAGGATCACAGGTTCCTTCTTCTTTTTTTTTTTTTTCCGTGGAGAAAGGTGTTGATTACATTGCCCCCTTCATGCTGTAGATTCTATATTTATTATTTTCTGTAGATTACATGCGTTAGGTGTTCATTCCAGTAGAAAACTGATAATTGCATTTTATTTATCATTGATTCATTTAAATATAAGTTTCTGCATTCATCGTATTTGATCATTGTGCCTCTTGTCTTTGAATTAGCAAATCCCATATTTGTTGCTTGAAATTCATGAAACACATTATGGGGTGAGCATCTCTTAAGATATGCATATATAGAAACAGATGGAGGCAATCCTGCTTTTTTAAGTTTTATGAAGCAGGCTCTCGAAACATCTTCCTGGATAACTTGACGGAAACAAGGGCCAAAATGGTGGCAGACGGCACGAAGATGACGTCCGGTATGGCCTTGATTAGCTTTAGCTGAGGTAAACTCTCGCCTGCTCTTTTGGCTGCCATGGCAGCTGGTGGTGTTACTATTCCTATTATGAGGGTGGAATCATCCAACTTGCTCAGATTCACCTTCTCCTTCATGAATTCTACCAACAGTTTTTTCTTTTCTGACTCGTCGGTAACTGCCTTCCATTTACTGAAACATGCCTGCCAGGCAGTTTTAGTTAGATCCCAAGTTACATGTGTAGGTTAGGGGTGTGTATGTGTGTGAGAGAGAGAGAGAGAGAGAGAGAGAGAGAGAGAGAGAGACCTGGACATCCTCTCGAGAGGGAACATCATAATGTTTACTAGGTAATGCAGAGTTGACAGTGCTGGAATAATAGAGTAGGCTGTGAACATTTGGGAGGCTTGTAGATAAGTTAGGAATGGAAAGAGTGAGAATGTCACCTGAAGATATGGAGAATTGCCATATGGAAATCCTCAAAGCTTTTGATCTCCTTATCTATCAAGTGTTTTTCAAGTGTTCCCATCACCAAATTCATCATCTGTTGTGTTGGCAAACCTGCACAAGCATCAAACCACTAACCAAACCATTTGCCAACATTATAATTTTGATCATCCGCATTTCTCACCTTTTCCCATCAAACTCATCGCTAGCCCCATCTCCAATATCCTACCCATAGAAATGAAAACAATTCTATTCTATATATATGGACATTTGGAATGACTTGTTAGTGGAGGTTATAAGCTCAAGCAAGGAATCCTTAACATTTGTTCCTGGCTTTGCCTCGGCTTTAGTCTTCCAGAGAAATCTTTATCTCATTCTTGCCAATATTTACATGCTCCACATGATGGAATCACTCTACAAATTATGAATATTTTTTCTTGAGCCTCCACTTTTCACAATCTGACATTCTGAAATGCCCATCAAGAAAAAGTAACTTTGTTGTAACAGCAAATATACGGATTGTGGGTGATGGTAAATTTAGATTTCATCTTAATCTCGATAATACAAATATATTTGTTGATTAACTATAAATGCAGCTGCTACAAAATCGTGGAGTTGGGCTGACAATTTCTTATTTGACATGATAATTCAACACAAATTCACACAATAATAATAGGGTTAAAAATGATGTGACATGAACATAATGCAATACGACACAACACGATCATGATCTTTTTTAAAAACTTGAGAACCCGATCTGATAAAATGATATTTACGTGAACACGAGAATATTTTAAGAAAGATATAATGGGTAACATGAGCAATGTATATTATTGGATAACATGATATGAGATGAGAATCTTGAGTTCTAACAAGTTGACTCAATAATGATCCAACTGCATGAATTATCAACCCTTGTCACAATCATATCTAAGTGTTTGTTCTATGAAAAAGCACCCTCTTTGTTGGTATTGCTCATCACCAACTCTAATCAGAGATAGCACAATAATGAATATGGGGGACGTGTGAATATGTGCAACTGGGTCGGTGATCGCCTATTAAAATTAACAGTTTTATTATAATATAGCGATGCAAATAAATTTATAAACCAGATGAATGTTAAACCCACATGGATAGTGCAACGAGATTATTTCTTGTACTGGCATAGTTTATCTATTCGTTGTTTGAGCAAATCCAAATTTGAAAAAGGGTTTTGTTTTCAAAACAGAAAATAACTTTGAAATAAAATTCAATAATAAAAAGAACAGATTCTAGGGAAATCAACCAATCCAATTCAACATGCATAACCAATCAATCCAAACCTTAAATAATTACCTAGGTGGAAAATCTGTTAAATTGGAATTAATCCCTTGATTAGGCAATTAAAATCTAGATTACTAGAAAGTGAATTTTACATTTTGAGTCTCAATAACACAAACTAGCCAATCTCAATAAAAATACACATTAAAAACCCTACAACTGAATCTTCCTTTTGAGATAGAAAATAATTGTATCAAATTCTATTTTCCTATTATTAATTATCTCCTCTCGGTCTCAAATTAATAACTAAAAATTTAATCCAATTTTCATTTCTCGATCATTCAATTAAAAATAGATTTTAAGATCAAAACCATAGAATTTGAACCAATTCAATTAGGGTTTGGAATCAATCGAATTAACACATGCCAAAAAGGATGGTGAAACCCTAGAACGTGTTAAGGTTTCTAGCCTAACATATTAAAAACACAAATTGCATTCAACATAATAGAACTTACTTGAATCATAAAGGAATAGGAATCTTGAACCTTCAATTGTCTTGAATCCAAAGCAACAATAAAATAAAGAGTTCTAGAAAAATTAAAGGGGAAAACAATAAAATAAAGATGCTGAAATTAAAGGAAAATTAAGGACAATTCTCGAGCTAATTGAGGTCCTATTTATAGGGGAGAAATTTGATCTTCAAAAGGCAATGGGCTAGAATATCACAACTCTCCAAAATTAGCCAAAATTTCCATTCTGGGCCTCTGTGTCGATCGATGGGCTGTATTTCGGTTGACACAGCTGCAAAATCCTCTATTTCGATCAACGGGGCCCTGTCGATCGAGACAAAGGCTTCTATGTCGCCAGAAATCTCTTCCTTCGACTCCTTCTGCGCAGTCTCACAATTTCGGCCATGACTTGTGCTCCCGAACTCCGATTGACCCGATTTCAGTTGCGTTGGAAAGCTAACTCAAAGATCTTTATCTTTCCATGCTCCATTTGCTCAGATTCCATGTGTGGAAGAATTAGTGACTGCTTCTTTGAACATCAATTGCTTTCGGTACGGGTTTTCATTAATTTTGGCCTAAAACCTGCAAAATCTTACCATGACTAGCATAATATCCCCTATAAATCTTTCATGCTCGATTATTAACTAAAAATTCAAGTAAATGCAAGAAATCAATAAGAAAACAACGTGATAAGTGAGACAAAATACGAGCTTATCAATCGGCCCAGGGGTTAGTTGTGATTTAATTAAATCAGTTATGAATTACTCTCTCCTCACAGTTTTTTCAGACTTTTAGTTGTGGTTACTTTTTCTCATAACTTTCAACTGACCATTTATAAATATCAGTTGAACTTGATATTTTTATCAGTTGGTTCCTTCAAGTCTTCTATTGGTCGGACCTATAATTATGACTTGAACCTATACAATATTACAAGTCTAAGATCAGTTCTAACTAAGCTAGTTCAATACAAGAGTTTAACTTACTAATATTTTTTTGGCATTTATCAAAAGAATATAATTCCTAAAAAAGATTCTCGATGAATGAACTAGTGCTCTAAAGTAACAATCCTTCGAGGAACAATCTATAAAGAACTAAAGATCGAAAGTGATAGAGCAAATGCTAAGATTGAGGTGGAGCAGACTAGTTGGTCAGATATAGGGAACGGAGGTAAATATAGGATCTTGATCGATTCTGATATGTTGATTTGGTATCATATATTTTTGTTGTAGCGGAAGAGGTAGAGCTCGATAATATTGTGTTGAAGATCTATACTGAAGTCATAAGTTGCAAAGAGAAGCTTAGATGGCTCCAAGTTATAGAGGAGGAGATGGACTCCTTGAAAAAGAATAACACCTATGTGTTTTGCAGATAAGCTATAGGATAAGCAATCGATAGTCTCTGGGTAAGGTTCAAGGCTAGACTAGTTGTTGAAGCTTCACACAACGAGAAGGTATGGATTATGGTGAGATGTTTGCACCGTGATACAACAAAGGTGAATAAGACTTATCTTGTTGTTAGTTGTTCGGTATGACATGGAGTTTGAGCAAAAAGATGTGGAAATTACATTTTTGTATGGCAAGCAGGAGGGAAGAATCTTTTTAACATAACTCAAGGTCTTCGAGAAAACTAAAAATAGGGAGAAGGTGTGTCTTCTGAAGAAGTCATTGTAAGGATTGAAACAGTTTTCGAGGTGGTGGAATAAGTGGTTCGACAAGTTTATGAAATAACATAACTTTTTTCAATGCATACACGAATCATGCATTTATTTTTGAGATAATATTGATGAGACTCAAATATATCTACAGTTGTATATAGATGATATGTTGATTGCAAGTTGAGATAAGCAATGGATAGTTAAAGATGAAGGGACTCAGTAGTGCTTAAAGAATTATAGGGATCGTGTAGACACCCGACTTGCCTTCCTGGACTTTTGGGGTGCGCCGCAGGTTGTGTGGGATTATATAGCGGAAGACTTGAAATAGCATACGTGTGGTGTACCCGAATATAATAGAAGCCACATCCAATCAGACAAAAGACAAATAAGCATCTTATAAATAGATGTTTGTTAGGAAAGGGCTAACCATTCAATCCATTGTCATCAATGGTGCACTGATATCAGAATACACAACCTTGAGGCCCGATCGACTTATAAGTGCATTTCACGCCCTCCTTATTTCACTGTAGATGTATCAATGCTATATTAAGTGACCTGTCGGAGCCCAACTCATGACTTTGGAGGATTAATACCTTTATACATAGGTTGATGAGACTTAGCTCAGGATATACATCTTGGTTCTGTCCTCATCGAACCAACTCTCTAGTAAACCACAATTGACCAGAGGAACAAATATGATAACACAAAATATTTTGGCATAGTCAATCAATTTTAAAATAAATCATCTACATGTTTTTCATAAAATAGAGCTCACAACTCAAAAGACATTTAAGTTTTAGAATAAGAAAGCCCACCTCGATAGCTTACAAATATTGGGTTATAAAACACGTAGCAAGTAGGTATTTGAAAGCTGCTCCGCTACTCTATGTTTTCTCACACAAACATATATTGTGAATTAGGTGGATCATCTAATGATTAATTAATACCATCTCCGTTGAAGTTAGACATGAACCTCGGGTTCGACATTTGACCAACTCGACTGATTGACTGACACGAACCACTCAGGTCAACATGCAACAATCATAAGTCAAAGTGTGCATGTAATTCATCTATTCATATCCATATAAGTTAACCAATTCATGGTTAACATATAACTAAGTTCATAACTCTAACTTGAAAAACAATCAACCTAGTACCCAGTAATGCATGTAATTATACGAGTAAAACACGATGTTCAAAATCATAATCAAATCAATAAATATGTGCATGGTGTTCCTTAGTATTAATATTCAAGTTCTTGCATCAAAGAAATGATGTGTCAGATCCAAATAGAATGAAAATCGAACTGATTTAACTCAGCACGAGTTTCGCAATAAACCAACATGAAATAATATTGCCGCCATCCATGTGGTCGCCGAACATGCTGAGTTTTGTGATCAATACAACACTCGTTTGGCCTTTGGGGTGCAATAGCTCCCAATCGCCGAACCAAAATTGGCAAAATGCACAAGTTTTCCTGCCGGATTCCAGCTATTCTGGACCTTCCCGACATGAACCCAATCTCTAACATGATATTCAACAATCCTAGTTGCTAAATACATGGATAGATTGAATCAAAACATGAGTTTGATAGCAAGAAATGAAGGAAGAAAATCCTTACTTCACTACGAAGTTTCCTGCGAGCTCCGACAAACGGACAACGGTCTGTCCCAAAAAATGGTATTGGAAGAACCAAATTTCACAAGGAACACGAATATCAAGTTAGGTCTTAGATCTGTAACTATTTGGGAGGGTTTTAGAGGTAAAACACAAAGAGGGTACCATGCTATTCCGCTAGCTGCTGACATGTATCTCGCTCAATTCTCAATGATTTCGCATATGTGAGTACTCTTTGGAAATCTCTTAATGCATACTTTCTTTGTTATTTTGTAATTGTTTCCTGAATCGCGCTCGTTTGACCAAAAAATGACGATAAATCTAACAAGCATGGGTTGGGGTGTATAAGGGAGAGGTTGATGTTCATTTTTTGTTTTCTTGATCTGCAGATATATGTCACTCTCACTCCACCTAATCTGATAGTGTAAAAATTGTGCAAGTTGGTTTGAGGATAAGGTGCAATGTGTCGAGTTCTCATCCGCCACATTTTTTTGGTTCCGTAAGCCTTCATTCGTGTATGAAATTTTGATAATTAACATTTGATGATCCTTAATTCAACATTCTCTATCAAAATTGAAAAATGGACATCTATAAAAGTGCTCTAAATCATGAACTCTACTCGTGGGTTCAATTCTACAATTTTCTGGATTATCGCCTTTTTACCTTAAACTTACTCATTCAAAAAATATTTAAATATTCTATGGGACTCGGATTTTCAATCCGATTATTTCTATAAATTATATAAATTAATCCTTTGAAAACAATATTTTGATTTTGAAAGATATTTTATATGTGTTGGTGTTTCGGTGGAACTTAATTTTCAGTTTTCAAGTTATTTATTGATGATATTCAGTTATTTTTTATAGTGGTGTTTTTATCATTGGTAATAATAGTATTATCTGCCATGGAAAACTGGTTGACTCTCTCTATATCATAAATTGTTTGCATAAATCTTCCGTGAATATTGCATCCAATTCATCCAATAATAATCATTAAAAGAGAAAGTTTTCTTCTGATGAGGATCAAGTATATCTCTAGCACTTGAGACTCGGTCACATCAGTCTAAAGAGGATTAAGAGATTGGATATGTTCATCATAATGTGGTAATAAATGAGTAGGTTAGTCTTGATTCTCTGGTGGTATGAATCAATATTTATTAATTAATTAAATTGTGGGTTGAATATGAAAATTAATTAATTTAGAGGCCTTATTTATTATTTGCATACTGATCATTGAACTGGCCCATAAAAAGCTCAAGTCCATTAAGGATAAAAAAATTTCCTATGAATGCCTCGTCAGTTCGCCAGTTCATATGTTCATAAGATGTAGAACAGTAGACCATATTTTTTGGGAACTGATAGGCGACAACATCTGAATGGGGAAGAAAATTCTACTTCTCGATCGGTATAATATCCGGTAGCAGTCTAAATTAGATAACCAGATACGAGCGAGGGACACAAATCAGAAGAAATGATCTATAGTATTCTTCTTTTCTCTCTCTTATTTTGGATTTTAATTGTTAATTAAAATGGGAGATATTTAATCTTTATTCCACATGATTAAATATGGAGTGTAAAGATTCAAAGGTTTCAATCTCTACGTTTAGATTTGCAAAGACTACAGAGGAAAGATAATCTGATAAACCTCTCCATAACAATTTAATTATTAAATAGGAACATGCTAAAGAATAATTGATGTATGATAATTATTTAAATATCCACAAAAATCCTTAGTTTATTAAATAATGTGAACTTCACTTTATGAAATATTAATTCCTTCAAGATGTTGAACACAACTTTTTATTAATATTGTGCAGTTAATAAATTAATTGAAGGCTAAACTACTATTTACGCAATACTAAATGTTCATACTTTTACACATTGAAAGGTTATTATTTTAAATATTTAAATATAGAAGTTATAATTTTTTTTAAAATCAAATTACGTTTCGCCATTTTGCATGGCTTAAGAAATTAGCAGGATACATAAATTTTGGCGTAATTAATTTCAGTAGATAATTAATCTTCCTTAACATATTAAGTCAAAATATATATATATATATATATATATATATATATATATATATATATATATATATGATCTGGTGAGAATAGCCCTTATCATGAGAAATGAGAATAAATCTCGTCCAAAGATTTGACAACATCAACGATCCAGATTACATAAGAGCTTTAACAAAAAAAAAACGCGGTATTTTATCCTCATTTTACTTCATTAAAGGGCAACATAGTCATTACGAACGTACAGGGCGCAAAAGTTGTGTTTTGTTCATTTTATGAATTATATACTTCATTTTATCTTAGTTATACTTCATTTTATCTCAATTGCGAATCATTATAAAATAAATTCGATTCGAATTTTGATGTTACACGTGACATGCATTTTATCTTAGCAGTTTTTCATTCTATCTTAGTTATTCTTCATTTTATCTCAATTCTGATTCATTATAAAATAAATTCGATGTGAATTTTGATGTTACACGTGACATGTTGTCACGCCCCGATTTATAAACAAGGCTTAAATAAGATAATTGAGGCATATCGGGAACGAGACTTACACTTGGGATATCAATCAATAAGAAGAGTTCAAGCGAATAAGAAAGAAATCATCACACTTATCCCAAGTTAAGTAAAAGATAGTAAGGGTGCCTCCTCAAGAAGGGAACGTAGCTTCTTGAGTAAATCAAATATCAGAGTTTATAGTATGTTATCAAAAGACTAACAAAAGATAGAGTTTCAGCAGCGGAAAGTTATCAATGAAGTATGTATATGAAAATACACACTTCAACATCTAACTATTACAATAAGAATCTTCAGCTCCACTTCGACTGCTGCCTCGTACTCTGCTCTAAAAGCTTTTTTTAACCTGCGCATTTTAGAAATAATGCGAGGGGCTAAGTACAAATTGTACTTAGTGAACACATGCCCGAAAACATACATACATATAAGTTTGTCATGCCTTTTTATGGGGTCGCACATGGGGTTTTAAGTTTGAAATCCTCTCATTGCACCAAAACATTTTATGAATGAGCATGCTCCTTTTTACTTAGTTAAACTATCTGCAATTGATGATGTGACTGGGAGGTGGCCACCTACCACAGTCACGATGCTAGTCCGAGTAGAGCATGACCCCTATCATGTCAGCATCATAGTGCACTAACCCGAGGTATCTCTTTCACTACCTGAGTACGATCGATAAGACTCGCAAAACGCAGAGTCAACATTCACGTTGAATACGTTTGATGTTCTTCTCTGAGTGGGGTTCCCCCACTGAGAGGACAGATAGCAAATACAAAACAGTAGGCAATGACAAAGCAGTTTAAAACAAAACATTTCATTTCATGCTTGATATGCTTTGAAAAGAAAACATCATTTTCATATTTTTAATTTGGCCCAATATATAGGGGTAAAAGAAAGCCCACCTTGAGTAGGTGCGGTTACGTGATTTGTTGATCTAGCAATTGATCTTCTCCTTCCCCTTTCCTATGACATAAGGAATACGAGTAAATCCTCAAGGGATAATAGATTATTTGAAATCTAACTCATTAAAATAGTTCTAGACTCTTAATCGATCTTGGACTTCTAAATTTGAGCCATCGGATAAGGATATGTAAGAATGACTTGGCAATTTAGTTTGACGAACAAGATAGTCAAATGTTACTTCAATAGCTCGTGGTTCAACATCGAGCATTAATTCAAGGAACATGAATAATAATTCAATTTGGTCGAACAAAATAAATGACTTTGTCAAGTGACTAAGCACTTTCAAGAGTTTAAGATTGAAAGAAGTTTCATTACGAATCGTCGTACATTGCTTGAGAGTATGAGAACTCTTCAAGTTGTTTCAACAAAATAATCGAGAAGATTCTTGATCTTTATCTAAGATTTCAAAGGTTAAGGTTTAACAAGTTTGGTTCAACAATAAGCTTCAAAGGAAGTTCGTGTTACAAGAGTTTGGTCAAGCAAATCAAATTGATGTGAATTGAAAAGATTTTCAGAGAAGTTATGGAAGATAACATCTCTTTGTCGATTGATACAAGGAATATCGATCAAAATTGGAATTCAATTAGTCGAAGAAAGAATTTAGAATATAGATATTGTTGTATTAATCGATCGATCGGAAAGATATCAAAAGGTATGAATGATAAGTCGAATCGATTGAAGAATGAAAGTTGAAAATTTCAAGTTTCGCGTCTGTGTCGATCGACATGTGTGATATCGATCGACATGGACGTTTGACATATGTATGTGTGTGTTGACCGAAGCACATGTCGATAGGTGGGTATTTGTGTCGATCGACGGAAAGGAGTGTCGACCGAGAACGTATGTGTGTCGACCGACACCAAGTGTGTTGATCGAAATGGCTTGTCATGTCAAGAATGTCGATCGAAATGAAGTGTGTCGATCGATACAAAGGGTCGACAACAAAATATCATGAACCGACAGCTGTGTCGATCGACAGAGAATGTGTCAATCGAAACAGAGGCTCTGTGTCGATCGACACTGTCTCTGTCGATCGAAACAGAGGCTTAATGCCTTCGGCGGAATTTTTGGGTTTTAGCTCAAACGGTTATCCGGACTCGTCCAATCGATTTCTAACAACACCAAATGGTTTCTAAACATATATAATGAGTCTAGACATGATTTAAACTATCAAAACATGATGGAAATGAGATTTAACCACAATATTTCAATATAGGGCAAATATACCAAAAATACTCCAAAATCAACACAACTTGATTCCTAGGTTGATATATTGTTTCTAGGCTCATAATATAACATGCTAAATAGCATACGTACTCATAAACTCAATATCAAGCCTAGATCATGCCATTTATTAACTAGGGCAAAATAACAAACATGCTAATATCAATAAAATAGCTAGAGGGAGGTTCGATATATACCTCCTTGACGTTTCTAGACCGTCGTAAGCTTGAACAACCCTTAGTTCGTCGATTTCCCACTTCAAAACAAAAAGGAATAGAAATCTAAGGTTGGAAATGGAAGGAAAACGAAGAGAGGATTCCGAAAAGGTATAGTTTTACCTTAAAATCTCTTCATCGGAGCTTCGTCGGAGCTCGCCGGAAAAACTCTAGAGAGTTTAGTGAGAGAGAGTAAAAGTGGTGGAGTGAGAGGGGAAGTTATATTTATAGAGGGAGGTGAGGGGTAACCGAAAGTCAAAAAGGTTAAAGTAGTTGTCATTCGCTTGTCACATCGGTCACTTTAACATCACCTCACGTCAACTCCACATCTCTTCCCGTCATTGCACGGGAGACCGTAATATTTTGTCTACTCGCGAATATTTATCGATCGATATTATCTCGATACAAAATATCGGGTCGTCAAATAAATTTATCGAGGCTAATTTTATTAATTAATAATTAATCATTCCTCTTTAAACAAGGATGACAATTAAATAATTGCCAAAATGGTAAATCTCAAAATTAAAATGATCGCATAACTTTGAATTAGATTCGATAACAAAATATGAATTTTGGAAATTCGATAATTACATTTAAAATTTACGAGGGGCGTTACACATTCATTTATCTTAGCAGTTCGTCATTATATCTTAGTTATTCTTCATTTTATCTCAATTGTTGTTCATTATAAAATAAATTAATTAAAAATAAAATCAATTTTTCAGAAAAAATGATTCAATTCTCTTCATTTTTTCTCCTATATACATCATTAAATGAAAAAATCAAATTTTTAGAAACAGTTCTCTTTATTTTATCTCCTTTATACTTCATTAAATGAAAATTATTAAATTAAATAAAAATAAAATCAATTTTTTCGGAAAAAGTATTTCAGTTCTTTTCATTTTATCTCCTATATACATCATTAAAAAAAAAAAAAATTTAGAAATAGTTCTCTTCATTTTATCTCCTCTATACTTCATTAAATGGGAAAAATTAAATTAAATAAAAATAAAATCAATTTTTCAGAAGAATATGTTAAGTTCATTTTATATATTTAATACTTCATTAAATTAGAAAATTCAAAGAGTATTGGATGACTCAACAAGGCAATCGAAATCTTATGAAAATCGAAAAGAAAAGGAATTACTGATCCAAATATGTACTAATGAAGTTCACGGAGGATAAATGAAAATGAAAATTATTTGAGGGAGATACCATCAGGCTAAATGACAATGATATCCTTAAATATGTAATAATGAAGTTCGCGGAGGATAAAATGAAGACGAAAATTATTAAAGCATGACCGCAGATCTTGTGAAATCAAATGCTGAGATTTGTTCTCATTTCTTACATTAACATCTAATATCTATTATCATATAATCTAACCTCTCTCTCTCTCTCTCTATATATATATATATATATATATATATAATTTTTTTTTTTTAATTAGGGGCGGCATTTCGTGCAGATCGGATTATTATCGTGTCAATTCGTTATCGATTCGATCCGTTAAGGTCAAATCCGTATCCAATCCATTAAGAAAATAAAAATTTGTATCCGTATCCAATCTATTAAGGTCAAATTCGTATCCGCACTAATTCGATCCGTATCCGTTAAGGATCCAATAAATATCCAATCCGAATGATCCGATCCGACAAGAACCCAAATCGAATTAATTCAATAATAATTCATTTCAATAAACACAATTATAATCCAATAAAAAATTGATAAGATAATACGAAATATTCATATTTGATTGTTCAAATCATGTGTTGGATAAATAAATAAAATTGTAACTTAATTTGAAACTAAAATCCTCAATCAAATATCCCAAGATATATAGATAAATCTTAAATTCAAATTTTAGTGGTTAAACTTGCTCGTTTCTAAATGTTGATCATTCACCTTAGTTGTCAATACTCCACTTACAATTTTGAGGGAGAGAAATATTAATTAAATCTTAAGATTTGTAACAAATAAAATAAATTATAATAAATGTCTTTCATCTATCATGGTAAAATTGCAAGAGTTGAGACAATGAATGAGAATCTACAATATTTTCATCAACATTTAAATTTAAGATCTCACCATTAGTTAATCGGTTGATACAATTTAATTGAAAACTTGAAGTTGAGAAAAAAAAAGTTATTAGAATTTGATAGTAGAAGAAAATAAATATTAAAAAATATAATGAATAGATAAATAATACATTTTTTGGTGGTGAATTAAAAAAATGGACACGGACAATGAAGAACCAAGAGATTTGAGATTTTGAAAGAACTTTAAATCTAAATTAATATATCAAAAGTTTTGAATAAGACGACCTTTTGATAATTAATTAATTATTATATTTTAAAAATAAATATTTTTTATTAATTTATTAACGGATATCCTTATTCGATCCAATCCGATTCGTTTAATGAATTATCCAATTGGATCCGTATTCCATCCGAAATTTTCGTGTCCTTATCATGTCGATCCGATAAACCTAAATCCGTGTCCATTATTATCATGTTGGATAATCAAATCGAATTAAAATTAAGATGGTCGCCCTTAATTTTAATACCTCAATTTTTAAAAAATAATAATAACTTGTAGAAACACAAAACAAACAACGAATCAGAAATCAAAGAACTCTCTAAACCATATTTTCCATAGAAGGATATATATATATCCGAACTCTTTAAAATGAGATATATTAGAGTCTTGAATCCAATATTTCCGTATTCAAACCCTTGGTTGTGCTTTCTCTTGTTGAGACAGAGAGAGAGAGCCGACCAAGCCTCCAATGGCGTCGAAAGGAATTGGATTGATTGTGACTTGAACAGGATTTAGCCGTCAGATATATGAGTCGATCCCACCTTCACTGCACATAGCCTCTAGCCAGCATCACCCGCCTTCCCGTCGCGGCTGCACTATAGTCTATAGTTCCATGGAAACATGACCCGCTTCGCCAGTCTATCTTGACTCAGCCGCCGTTGAGTTGCTATGATGAAAAACATATTTCACCCTTCTGCACGTTGGTTGGAGTCTTGAAGAGGATTGCAGGGTTGGAGGAGTGAACTCTTCATTGGAGAAAGGTAAAAGTAAAAGGGGGTTGTAGTGAGTTGATTTCCCTTTGACTCTTCGGATTTCGATTATTATAATAGGAGTTTGTAATGATGAGATATATTTATAGATAAAAAATTGTATTCACAATTTTAAATTTTAATTGCAAAACAACTTTGAAATTGTAATAACTTTATTAAAGTTGTAGTAAATTAATAGTAGGCATGCAGTGGTAGAATTATTTTTGCGTGGGAAACATCTGCAATTTTAATTTTGGGTTGATTTTATGTTTTTGGGCTCGTTTTAAATCGTTTTTAATACTCCTTTCATTCTAATTTATTAGTCCGCTTACTTTTTTATGTCTCATTGATTAGTCATCTTTTCTAAAATAGTAAATTTTTCCACACTCACCAATAAATTATTAATTCCACTACTCTTACAAACATTGATTATGATGTCATTTCAATTGGGGGCTAATAATTAGGGAGTATAATATATAAATATAGATATAGTTATACATATATATAAAGTATGGATCTTGTGAGAATGGGCCTCAACATGAAAAACAAGAATATTTCATTTTTACTTCATTTACTTACATTTTTTTGTTCATTTACATACATTGAAGTCATGTTATCATATTTTATTAATGAAGGTAAATGAACAAAAAATTAGATAAGTTAAAGAAAAAATGAACTATTCTCATTTTTTAGATTAAAAACATTAATGATTAAAAATAAAGCATAATTTTCATCATGCTTAATTGCTTAAACATGACTTATAAAATAATTAAGTATGCATTTGAAAAATCGTTATAATCTTCTTAATTTTTTATATATTTTTGAAGATGAATAGAGTAGATTCACGAAATTGCTATTGAGTCCCATGGGAGGTAGTCTTGTGCATCCCCCATACATAATGCATGCTTGATTAGAGAGCTCTACCGCCTTTCAGTAATCCCTGAGCATTATTATTATTATTATGTTATGTCACATAAATGATAAGCCCTACCACTCAATATCAATGCTTGTGCACATGGCCTATTTTTTTAGGGAAGGTCTTGGGTTAGGCAGGCCTAAACGATTTAGGCGGGTTTTATTCATTAACCCAAGCCCAAATCCATATAATATACCCTAATTGGGATTAATAAACCTATTTGGGATGGGTCAACCCATTTGGGTAGGATAAAACCCGCCTAAACCGTTTAGGTCTGCCTAATGCAAGTTTTTGCCATTTTTTTATAGTAGGATTTCCGAGTTTTTCATATATAATCGTGATTCTGTTCAGAGATATAGTTTTTCAACGAGGTGAAATGTTTTTCTTCCTAAATTTTGCATTCTGCAATACATTTTTCTTTTTCTGGAAAAATAGTTGGAAGAATTTGTCACTATATTCCAAAACATAAGAAGCCGCTCAAGAATCAACCATGTAAGAAATAATGGAAAGTTATTTTGTATCCCTGAAATTTTGTACAAATTCAAGAATCATGCCTCAAATATACCCAACAAACTTGCCCCATTTCAAAGCACTACTTTACAGGAGCTTGCATACCTATAAGTTGTATCCAGTCCATGGAGCTGTGCCCCCCATGCCACCGGCATTTTCGCCTTCAACCCACAAGCATTTGGAAGTGCAACAGTCCTAGCCATTTTGATCAGACATCTAGAAGAAGATCTGGATGTTTTCAGCATCATCAGGCTTTTCCCAGCTACCGGAGATGTCCCGTTCAGGTTCATGGCCTCGCTATGACTCGAATAAGAGCCATTCTGCTTCTCCTTCTGATGAAGTGTCCCCACATTATCTGAATCAACAACTTCATCCTTGTCTGCTTCATAGATGATCTTCTTAGCTTCAGTCAGGAATCCGATGGCTCGCCATGCATCAGCCACGAGCTGTACTGTTTTCTCTGATGGGCGCACCACTTTCTCCTCCATGACTTTGAGAAACTCTTCGGCTTTCCATGGCTGCTTCGCCTCCCCATATCCCCAGATGAGAGTGTCGAAAGTCTTCAGGTTTGGGGGAACATCCATTTCACACATTGTCTCGTACATTTTGAGAGCACGGTCCATTTTTCCAGCACTGCACCATCCACTTATGATAGTAGTGAAGATTACTTCATTCGGATAGACCCCGGATTCGACCATGGATCTCAGGAGCCCCTCGGCCTTTTCAGGATCCCCAGCACGTACATAGCCTTTAGCGAGGATGCTGAATGCATGGATGTCCGGTTCGATTCCAGCCTTAGTCATGTCATCAAATATCTCTCGGCACTTGTCCATGAGTCCAACAGAACTCCAGCCATCCATTATGGTGCTGAATGTTACAACATCTGGTTTGACACCCATTTCTTCCATCAAAGACAGTGTCTGCACAAGCATCACAAAATATCTCAGAATTAAACTATACAAGGTACATCAGAAATTCACTTTTTTGATAATGTCTTGAAAGAGAAATTATTCTCCTCGGGCAATATCTATGGTTGAACTAAATTTGAAAGGTTTTTATAGTGCAGCTATGAAGGTAATTTTTGGCACTACATATCCCTTGCTCATGGTTGAACTGAATTCACTGTTTTCATTAACTCAGCTTTAGTCCAGCAAATTACAGGCCTAACTATCCTTCTATATGCCAGAACAGTCCATTCCGCAATTAAGAGACATAGCTATTCGAGGCTGCCGAAGAAGCTGAATTTTCGCAATAACATATAATTCAAAGCAGCTGAACAGGACCCAGTTTAGAGACTATTGCAGTGAAACAGACACAAAGCAGCAAATGCAGGTAAATGAGCTCATCATTCAAAAGTGACTTGATTTTAAAACAAAGTGCAGCCCAAGTGGATTGTTTTAAATTATTTAGTGACGACCCACTGAAAAAATATTGTGTAATTTACAGCATCATATCATGAGACAAGAGATAATTACAGAACAGGGCTACGGTGTGTCTTAAACCTTCCTATCCTCCTGTTGTAGAAAAATGAATAACATATCAAACTTCCACAACTAAGAGAAATTTAAGTGTCAAGATTCACATGCTTTTGTGATAAGAAGTGAAAAAGAATTCCAAGGGTGAGTTTTCATTCTCAGATGTGCTTGTTTGAAGCTCAAATGCACTAAGGCTTAATCAGTCTAGTACCATTTAACCAAATCTAGGGGCTTCTCCTTTCAAAATGAAGAAAGACAAGTAAATTATTATATTTAAAATGGTTTTGATACAAAGTATTAGTGAAGCACCGAAGGGATATGTTATGATGTCTCTCAAAGGATCCACATGAAAATATAAGAGGGGTCAATCTTCACAATCTAGGTGGCAACCCTAGCCCATGTCATATCCCACCCAAGTTTTCATGTCGAATCATAAGGCGATCACTTCAATAGATAACACACATTATCCAACAACTTTTCCATGGCAACACTCCAGAAATACACTAGCATAGTAGGCAGCCCAAAAAACACAAGATTAAATCTGCCCAGTTAACTACAGAATATTCTAACTTCATTCTAACTCCTTAGCCAATTGAAGTAGGCACACCAACTGTCATCACTCATAAAATAGGGCTTTTACATGTAATGTTAATGAGATTCACAATGTTGATCAAACACAACATAATCCAAGAATATACTGACACCAGTGGCATGTTCTATTAGTTTTTTGTTTTCTGAGAATATGTATGAAATATCTAATAAAACAGAAGAGAAACATCAATACAATAGATATATACTTAAATGAGAATGTTCCTTCTACAAGTGGGTCATTTCATGAAAATTTTTTCTGGAAGGAATACTATATGATCAAGGAAAACTAGGTTAGATTAATTACCTCGTCAACCCCACCAGGGTCATTATTTTCCAGAAATCCTTTGATAAGTGTATTAAAAACAACAAGATTTGGATGCACTTTGAGATCCTTCATTCTGTACAAAAATCTCAAAGCATCAGTCATGTTTCCTTCCTTGCAGTAACCATTCACAATAATACCACAGGTGCGCTCATTCGGTTCCACCTTTCCATTTTGCATTTGAAAAATCATAGCTTCAGCTCTGCTAGTTTCCCCTTTCTGGGCATACGCTTTTGCAATCGTGTTGTATGTCACAGAATCGGGTTTAACTCCAGCTGAAATCATTCTATACACAACGTTCCATGCTTCTTCAATATCACCCTTGTTACACCATGCTCGTACAAGAATATTGTATGTCCTGTCATTGGGTTTCAAATCTTCTTGCAACATGGTATCCAATAGTTTCAGAGATTCTTCAGGCTTACCTATGATTCCAAATCCTTTGATTAATGTATTAAAGGTGCTGGTTGTCGGCTTACACCCTCTCTCTTTCATTTTATTGAATATTTTCATCGCCTCTTTCATATTTCCAGATTCAGAGAAGGCATTGATCATTGCATTGAAGAATATTGAATCAGGCTTGAGTCCATCACGTTCTATCTTGGAAAGGAGAGAAGCAATGGACTTGAAATGCTTTTGTAGTGTAAGAGCAGCCAAAAGAGTAGTGTATGTTACAAGGGTAGGCCTGTGTCCCTCTTCACTTAAAGCCTTAAAAATGGCATGAACTTCACGAGGCTTCCCTTTCTCTATCAGAACTTTCATCAGCTTAGTTCTGGAGCGAACTGTTTGGCAGCCATTATTGCTCAAGCAGGATGGACAGAAAAATTCATTGCGAGAACTTAATGGAGCTGAATAAGAACGGCCCTGCTTCTCTTGTATGTGAGGCTCCTGCACAAGTAATGCATACTGGAGTGGATGGAAGTACAAAACACGACGCATGTATATGGCACAAGCTCGATAGAAACAAGCATTAACAACATTTTACATTGACAAACTTCTTGCACAGATGCAGACTCAAAAAAGTAACAAAATAAAAGAGGATGTAAATGAGTTTTTCCTTTTTCCTTCACTATTTCAGCATCCTTCCAAATTCTCAACAGCACCTGTATTGTGATATTATTATCATAAGACCAAGAGATTATTATGTGTTCTTGCTACAGAAGGACTCGTTTATTGATCATCTCCCAATCATTCTTCTAAGACCAACACATGTCCAAATTTATGTCAGATGAACAGCCAGCAATGTGTTTAGACGATTGAGTTTGCTGAAACAAAGCATTACCTTGATGTTGGATGCCCGACCATTCGAGCCGCTCATCATAGCCCCATTCTGCTGCTTTACTACTGTCATTGACTGAATCTTTTCTCTACTATGGTCTCCCATGAGGTGTATCCGGCTCCAGAAAGACAGTCGTGCTGATTATATGTTCTAGTTCCTTCTACATATCCAATTTGAAAACTGGCACTCTCTTCTCATTTTGGAGACATCATCCTACAAAGAAAGCTAGTGTCATGGCTGGAAAAAATGAAATCATTGACACCCAGCCATTAATAAAAGTCCCCCAAGTCACAGTATGCTAATCCTGAAATGAGGAATTATCACGAAGATTCATTCATGTCATTGCAAAACACAAATTAGATGAACTTAACAAAGAGTCACATCGGCTGAGTAATTATCTTCGCCCATTACACATGCAGACACGAAGTATGTATGGATCACCTATACCAAGAGAAGCCTAGCAACAACAATAGGAAACGCAAGGATAGCTCCAATTTCACAATCAAGCTAGAGATAGAAACTATCATCAGCATAAACTGATCGCATCTCCCAAATCAAAACCAAGAAACTTAAGTTCAACCCGAAAAAAACAAGTAATTAACTGTAATAGACAGAACCCAGAAATTCAAAGCTCCGGAAAGAGTCAGTCATGAAGAAGAAATGAAAGAAAGAAATAGCAAAACCCACAATCACTGTTCATTGAATTAAGGAGATGGGTAGGCGTAGCAAAACCCACAGCAGAGGATCCAAATCCGGATGAAGTGTGCATGGAAGTGGAAATGCGGACGTGAAAACAGAGCATTGTATGGTGGAGAGAGAGACAGAGAGAGGAGGAGGAGGGAAGGCATGTCACTATAGTTGTAGGGGAACAGCAATCTTATCCACACAATATTATCATGAAAATCAGAAAACAAGAAAAAAAGAAAATGGAGATGCTCTGATCTGAGGCTGCCAGTTGAAGCTGAGGGAAATCCAGAAATTATACTCAAAAACATTTTTGTGGGAGCACAGCCTGCCACGTCCATTTTCCATTTCTTTCTTCTTTCCCTTTGAATTTTCTTGCGATATTTATTTTTTATTTTTTGAAATGCAGATATATTAAGGAGTAAAAGTTCTCTAAAATAATGATTTTTGTAACTTTTCTCTAAAAAAATAATATCAATATCTAAAGAAAAAAAACTATCAGTTTGTATTCTTTTATTTTATTTACTAATTTGTTATATATATAGAAATGAGGTTATATGAGAAAAAGAAAATATATGAAAAATGAATAAATTTCATCTGTCGGACTCGGATCTAGTGAAGGAAACATCTGAAACTAATTGTTAGATATGAGAGTTCTTTTCCCTATGATTCAATTGAGGGCATTTTAGTTAATTTCTTCGTACGATAGTTATTTAATAAATTATTTTAGCCATTTTAATTTTTTGATATATTACATATTATTACTTGATAAATAATTACGATGTAATCAGTTATGTTTTGAGGGATGCATTATATGGTTACTAGGGATGTCAATCGGGCTAACCCGTCGGGTTTCGGGCTAACTCTATCGGGCTGCAGGCTATTCGGTCCGGTTGAATCGGACTGAATTTTTATCGGGCTAAAAATTCTTGAACCTAACCCTAACCCACCGATTTTCGGGCTGACCCGTCGGGTTGGCAATATTTACGAGTTTATTTTTGTAAAGATTTTCTTAAAATATTTTAACAACCCCTAAAATAAAATTAAAAAAGAAAATGATGAACCAACATGAATAAAAGACATCAAATAACAATATCTTTGCAAAAAAATAGTGATAAGTGCATAATCATAGTTTGAAAAGAAAAAAAAATCAATCCTTATATACCAACTAATTTAAGTAATAGAAGTACATTTCTCAACGTATAAAATGATAAAATAATGATTAAAAAATTAAATATAGCTTTCACTTGGGTGAACATAACAACGAGTGGCTAAAGGTTCTTGAAAGGAAGAAATGAGTAAGTACGCTAATTAGGAGAGTGACGAGTGGAAGACAGTGAAAGAGGAAGAAATGAGAGATTTTTCGATTTGAGGGTAAAGGACTACGTCATTGGGAGAGATTGATGAGATTTTGTGTGACGGAAAATTAGGTCTAGGGAATTAGGTATATAATTAATGGGTATAGTAGGATATAAATAATATTAGAAATAATAAATAATAAATTATTAAATATTGCCGGACCTACTGGCAGACCCGCAACCCACCAGGCTCAGCCCGTTCGGGCCGCCAATCCGTCGGGTTCAACCCGTTCGGTTAAAAATAATTTTGGGTTGAATTTTTTTTACCATAACCCGCATTTTAGCCCACCGGTTTCGGGCCGACCCATCGGTTTCGGGCTTTATTGACATCCCTAATGGTTACCCATACCCCCTATGTTATATGAGGCCAAAATCCAACCATTAAATATGAATTTGGATGGTTTAGATTTAGTTTAAAAACTTAAAATTTTCGGTGCATTATTTAGTTCAACATACTACATTATTTGGGCATAATAGTAATTTTGATACCCACAATTTGAATTACGTCAAACATGGAGTGCATATATCAAAACTGCATTATTCTCTCTCCTCTTAAGTTTTCATAAAACTTTAAACAATCATAACTCACTCAATTTAAATTATTTTTCCACGTATTATATATCAAATTAAAGATAATTTAATTATCTTTCAAACAAAATCCCTATTACATATGTTCGGAATAATATATATGTCACAATACTAAATAATGTAGTAGCCTAAACTAAATAATGTAACATAATACAAAGGATAATGTAATGATATATTTAAAAGTACTGTAATGTTAATTAGGTAATAAGAAAGAATTAGATAATGTTATTCGATGAACATAGATAATGTAGCATTATATGAAAAATAATGCATTGACATATTATGTTGCATTATCCGTATTCATTGTGCATTGTCTAATTCTACTTATTGGTATTACAGTATTACATTATTCTTTGTATTATGTTACATTATTTAGTTTTACTACGGTTATCTTATTCCGAACATATGCAATAAGAATTTCGTTTGAAAGCTAATTAAATTATATTTGATTTGATATATAATATGCTATGAATGTTACATTATTTATGAAAAATATGGTTAATTATTTGTTTACAATTTCAATATTATACTTGGAGTCAAACTTAAAAATAAAATAAAACACGCTATGAAGGATAATGTAGTAGATAAAGAATAAATAATGCATTCACTATCATATAAATAATGTAATATCTACATGGTTAAAAACTGCAACTCAAAATGAAGGATGTGACGTCAAATTTCCATGGATAACTTCTCTTGTAATTATATATATCGTCTCTATCTCCAACCTCCATGAACTGCACGCCGCTTTTTTTCCCGACTGTTGGCAACTGCGTTGCACCTATCCACCACAACCACTGCTAGAGATACACGAGGAGAGGAGAACACGCCAATGTCGTCTCTTATCTGCGCAGCAACTAACTTCAGTAAAAATAAAACAAGTTGAAAATATAATTCATAATTTCACCAAAACACCAAAAAAAAATTACACAAATTTCATCAACACCATATTGAAAAAAAAAAGAGATATATACGTTGAGTTGTGAGAGGAGGGAGCACCAGAGGAGAGAGAGAAAAAGAGAGAGAGAAGTAGAGGAGAGAGAGAAAAGAGAGTATGGAGAGGAGAGAGAGACGATAGAGAGTAGGAGAGGAGACAGAGAGTATCAAGAGGAGAGGAGAGAGAGACGATAGAGAGTAGGAGAGGAAAGAGAGTGCAATATTAATTTATTCATAAACAATGACAAAATTATTCTTAATAAATAATTAAGTAATAAATAAGAAGTCAAAGTCAGCATTTTAAATTTAATCTGGACCACATGTTTAAGAAAATCAAAGGTTAAAATTTGGCCTTATATAACATGTGAGAAGTTGGTAACATATGATCACATCTCTATGTTTTGATATATATATATATATATATATATAGGGGAGTGATCATATGAGAACTCTCATTACCAAGTGAAAATAAGAACTATTCTCAGCCATCCAATTGGTGATTCAACGCTCAAGACTAAATAAATCTCGTTTGCATTATAGTGTAGTGAAACATGCTTTAAAGGGTAATTTTGTAATATCTTTTCTCTCTCCTCTAAAATAATCATAAATCTTTAAATGATCATATCTCCTTCGATTTAATTATTTTTTAATGTATCATATATCAAATTAAAAGTAATTTAATTATCTCTCAAACGAAATCCCTATTGCATATTTTTCGATTTAAAATCATCGTAAAAATGAAAATTAGTGATTATATGCATAATTCTTGTAACAGTACACGAATTCTTATATAATAAATGGAGTTGCACAATATAATGCATGGATTTATATTATATAATGCAGAATATGATAGATAAAATGCAATAACTTTTTTCCTAGAAGTTCAAAAAAAAAATGCATTATCTTTGCATACTGTAGATAATATCATAGTTGTTATAAAAGTTGATCATATATTACTTGTTTTTAATTATGTATTTTCTTGTTATATTATATAAATGTATATTACTATATTATATAATGCATGTTTGTTAGGTATATAATGAATGTTTGCTAGGTATATAATGCATGTCAAGGTCAATATAATGCATGAAGTTATATAATAAATACAATAGCACAATATAATGCTTGAAATTAATAGTATATAATGCAAAATATGATAGATAAAATCCAACATGTTTTTTCAGCGAAATCATCATTCATCATTCTATTTGCACTTGTTATTGTATTATATAGTAATAACATATGCATTATAATGAAAGTAATATAATTTTCTCTAAAATAAAAGTAATATCATGTATAATATGCATAATTCTCGTAACAGTACACGAATTCTTATATAATAAATGCAGTTGCCCAATATAATGCATGAAGTTATAGTATATAATGCAGAATATGATACATAAAATGCAACATATTTATTTGAGCGAAATCATCATTCATCATTATATTTGCACATGTTATTATATAGTAATAGCATATGCATTATAATGAAGGTAATATAATTTTTCTCTAAAATAAAAGTAATATTATATATAATAGAGGAAGTAATGTCGTATAATGATAGTAATATTGTTCTAGAATAAGAGTAATACCATATTATAAATTATGCTTAATTCGATTAAGCATGATTTATAAAGCAAAAAAAATATAAAATCTGGAAAAATATTTTAATCTCAACCATTAATTTTTTGAGATAAGTGGTGTAGATTTATTCTTATTTAGTACAAACTAACTTTTGAGATAATAGAATTTCCCGTGCTAAATGAGAAAAAATCTGAGTCATTAAATATTGCAATCGACGACTCAGATTAAACAAATCCCGTCCAAATTTTGGTGCATTTTTTGCACATACTCAATGCATAAAAGGGTAAAAATGTGAAAAATATATATTCAAAAACTTCATTTCGTGCAGTTCATAAAATATAATATGCATACATTCAATGTAAAAAATGCAATATTTTGGGCATAAAACTGCGGCATATAATCAATGCAAAAAATGCACTCAATATGAATACAAAAATGCATATGCTTTAGAATAAAAATGCATCTTATCCAAGTTAAGAATGCATCATTTGATGCAAAAAAAAAAGCAGATATTTGGGAATATTTTTTATGCGCAATTGGTGCATTTTTTATCCTGAACGTAAATATAATAAAGAATATATACCAGCTGATATAAAATCATGATTTTCGTACAAATCTTCTAAATTTAACATATTCAATATGAATATCCTATGAATCGTCGTAAAAAATACATTTAATTTGATATATGATTCGTAAAAAATAGATTTGAATCGAGAAAGACATAATCGTTTGATTATAATGGGAGGAAAGAAAAAATTAGGAGAGAGAATGTTTAGATCTAAAGATAGAGAAGACGGCTATTCAAACTTAAAGGTTAAATTACTAAGATACCCTAATTACCTTATTTATTCAATAAATCCTGAATTATCACAACTATTGGATTAACAAAATAAAGGATCCAAATTCTTTCTGATTTAGCATGGGAAAAACTAATATTATATGATCACTACTATATATATATATATATATATATATATATATGTGTGCGTTAAAGTTACAAGTGACTCCATAGATAGGAGATGAGAATGAATATGGACCATCAAATTATAAAATTAACGAATATGATGTTTTTATCCTCAAAAAAATTGTTGCATTATATAGGCAAAAACGTTGCCTTAACGGGGTAAATTTGTCATTTTTCATAGCCATGAAATCTACAAAATAGAAAAATCCCTAATTTTATACTTCATTATCCCTACTTTTTAGGGATTTAAATTTGAATAAAAACTTTCCTAAAGTAATTCTTTTTATCCTTTTTTCACACCCATTATATCCAGAAAAACAGGAAAATTATCAATTTTATGTACCACCATCCCCAATTTTTAGGAATTTTTAATTTTATAGAAATCAAGTAAGAAAAGTACAATTGCATTATCTTTTAGGAAGTTTAAATTTTACACCATAAATTTTCCAAAATTATTTTTTTACACCAATTTATATGTAGAAAAATAGGAAAATCCCAAGATTCACGCACCATAATCCCAAATTTCTAGGGAATTTGAATTTTAAAATAAATTTTAGTCCACCAATTATAAAAATTATTTTTTTCCTCCAATCTCGTAAAAATCAACTTAACAAGATGCAATTGCATTCTATTTTATATCGGATTGCATTATCTAGAATATAAATATTGCATTATCGATAATATTTAAATATAATCATTCCATTTAAGATACTGCAATTTTATACACTTAGATAATACATATTTACATACTTATATAATGCAACTTACATTAGAAAAATAAATAACTTTGCTTAAAAAATGTTAATGAATCCATGAAAATACTACAACTGTGCAAACATATATAATGCATATTTACATGCTTGAATAATGTAACTTACATCTGAAAGCAGACAACTATATTCTAAAACCTCAATCAATACATAAAATACTGCAAATTTACAGGAGTATTTGATGCAAGTTTACAGGCGTATTTGATGCAAATTTTCAGACTTAAATAATGCAATTTATATAGAAAAATAAACAACTATATTCTAAAACCTCAATGAAACCATGAAATACTGCAATTGTACGAGTATATATAATGCATATTTACAAGCTTAAATAATGTAACTTACATAAACACAACAAGAAGCTGGAAAAAAAATCAAATATTTAAGAAAACAGAGTAGAAGCAGTGTTGAAGAAGATCATAACCAACCACACATCCGACCCGCCCTATTTGCCCATAAATAAGCCCTTCGGATCCGACATCAACGCCATAAAATGGAGCACATAACGGTGCCCAGGACGAGAAGATGATAGTGAGGAAGACCATTGAAGAAGCCAATTCAGTTACGCTAATGCTTACATCTTGTTGCTGAAAAAATAATTACATCTTGGTCTTAGTGGATGAGAACGACATTGCACCCTACACCATCAAATCTATCAACAATCCTCGCATATTTAACAAGAAAATGTATTGCATCCACCAGGATATGAGAAAAAACGAACATGGAGGAAACTCAACCCAGCGCTGTAGTCGGATACACTCTTCAGTGCCATCGTCGGCAATTTGAAAATTCTTTCAAATCGTGCATTATTGTTTGAATGAATTGCTTCTCTAAAAAATTGCAAAAGATTTGATGGATGATTTTGATTGTCAATTGTATGAGATAATTTAGGAGATGGTTAGGGAAATAAATTAATTGGAATCTATAATTACTATTAAACCCTTGAAGAAATTAAAATTTTACTAAATAAATTAATAAAATAAAGTGAAATAAAAAATCTGGACCATACATTTTATGAAATAAAAGGACAAGATTCATTCTCATCTCCCATCTAAAGGGGACTTGTGATATGATTACACCACTATATATAGGGAAGAGATCAAATGCTAAAAAGTGAAAAGATGCTAAATAGGAATAAATCATAGACCCTTGATTTTGATGGATAAATGGTCAGGATTGAATTTTTTAGGTTGACAGTTATTTATTTTGATGTGGGTGGTTATGCAATTCAATGAAGCATAACATAATAACTAAACAAGCATAATACACTAATTAATCAAACATCATTAACATTTTAGCACAAACAACTTTTTAGCATAAGATCCACTCCCTATATATATATATATATATATATATATATATATATATATTTGGGCTTAATCTAGTGAGAATAGAGAATATAAGAATATTACATTATATCCTCACTATACTTCATTTTAACATCAAAATCATTTATTAAAAAATACTTCATTTAACCTCAAAATACTTAATTTTCATTTTATCTTCGATTTCCTTCATTGTACTTTTTAGCCTTCAGTTTTTCTAAAATATTGTTTACTTTTATCTTCAATTTTGTTCATTTTATCTTAAAATTACTTCATTATCTGTTCTCATGTTCTCACGTTAACAATTATTCTCATATGATCAGACCTATATATATATATATATATATATATATATATATAGAGAGAGAGAGAGAGAGAGAGAGA